>CANDYH010000492.1:0-27256 GCA_947396885.1 Heligmosomoides polygyrus polygyrus | reverse complement strand
GTGTTATAAGTCATTCGAAAGAAAATGTCCTGCTCTATAAGAATATGTGTCGCGTTTATTGCTTTTTATTGAATATCAAGAAAATGCCAAAAAAAAGAAAAATCGTCTTCACCAACAACTCCTTCTCCTTCTTCAGTTGTTGATATTCGACAGAAATCAGCGTGAGCCAATAAACGCGACACAAATTCTTACTGAGCAAGACATCCTCTTCCAAACGACATATAACACCAAGCAAAAAAGTCCAACCACAGAGCCGGAGTTTTGGTAAAAATTCGGATGGAAAAGTCGGAATTCCCAATTTGATGGCGTAAAAATCAATAAAGGACAAGTGAGCAAATAACACTAACACATATTCTTGTAGTATAGAACATTGTCTTCCAAGTGCTATAAAAAACTGCGCAAAAAATTACAAACCTAAGCGGAGAGAACAAGTGCGCAAATGGCTACTTTTTCACTTTTTCACTTTTCACTTCAACGGCCTAAAAATTTACAAAATTCATGATGAAAAAAGAAATGCAATACATGCAATATTCATGCAATATTGCAATATTCTGATAGAGCAAATCATTCTCTTTTGAAAGCTGTGCAGTGCTATGCAAGAGACCACCGGCGCAATCTGCAGTGAATCGTTGAAGAAAAACGGCGAAGACTTATGGGACAACCTAATACTTATGATACGCAGCTTTTGAAACTGAATTCTCTGGAAATTTTCGAATAGAACGCTGAATGCTACTAATGGTTTTTTGTTACTCAGGCTCTGGTTGTAATATGCATTAGCATAGCAGTCTTTTCATGGCTGACTGCACTTAATGCAACGCTTAGTGGTATAATTTTCCTGGATTTTGTAGGGTTTGAGTGATCCTTAATGTTGAATTTGGTCATTACTTTTTTATCAGTTTCATTTTACTTCCTTCACTAGATTCTGACGTAATCGATTGATTTGTGATGCACTCTTTATAGTATAAGGTTGTTGCAGAAGTTCTCGCCATTTTCAAGACACTACGTCTTTTAGTTTACAAAAAAAGCGAAACACGTCAGGGAACGAAGTAACCGCCATCATGTTCCATCACTCTTTTCCACCTTCCAGGCAGACTCCCGACCCCGTCAGCATAGAACTTTCTGGTTTTGATTCGAAAAAGCCAGCCGGCCAGCGTTCCATGTCGTCCTCGTCATCGAACATTCTTCCTTGCATGGCTTTGGAGAGGACCAGAAAAAGTGGTAGTCTGTTGGTGCAATATCTGGGCCGTACGGTGGGTGAGGCAGCACTTCAAATCCAAGGTCGGGAAGCTTTGACGAGTCATTCTCGCAATGTGTGGTCGAGCATCGTCGTGCAGGAATCGGATTGCGCCAGGATTCGGACGCTTTTCTGCAAGCTTGGCGGCCAGTCTATCCAGCTGCTGACAGCACAAGTCCGCTGTTAGAGTTTTGTTACGGGCCAGAGCTCGTAGTAGATGACACCTTTGTAATCCCACCAAACAGAAAGCATGTCTTCGACGAGTGAGGACCCTCCTTTGGCTTGGCTCAGGCGGCTCACCTTTTCAACTCAGTGCCTGCTCCTCTTGATGCTGACGTACAGGCATTACTTCTCATCGTCTGTGATGATGGTCTTCAGCCAACTATCTGTGCGCTTGTACGAGATCAAATGAGTGGCCACCTCAGCACGTCGCTGGCGGTCGCGTTCGGTGAGGTCATGGGGAACTCACTGTGCCACCTTGTGCACCTTACCCGGTTGATGTAGGTGCCTGGCACAGTGCACACCCAAGCCCTGCGCAAGTCCACGAGTAGTCGCCGTGGGTCCGATTCCACCAGCTGTCGCAATCGGTCGTTGTCGATATCGGATTCACGCCCTCACCTGAACGAATCTTGAAGGTTAAACTGGGTGCAGGAACATTTACTCACTTTTGGTCGCGCGCCTCGGGCGCGACGCCGCTGATCACATTCAAAAAATGGCGGGAACTTCCGCAACAACCTAATATATAAATAAAAAAATAGACAGATTGTGAATTTGTGCATGAAGAAGATAGAACCCCACTTGAGTGAAAGAAGGTGCAGAGTAACAACTTCATTTGACAGGGTGGTCCAAAAATTATTTAGGATTTAAGCCGCCAAATTTAACTCCAATGATCTCGCAACTAAACCAGTCATCGTTCAACACAAAACAATATCTGAAGCTGATCTACATATCCTCGCTGACATTGCCCTTGAACTAAATTTTCACGATCTTCACACCACAGACTGGGCGAGCCATGCATTCACGAAATTCAATTTCACCACTGGCTCAGTACTTGAGCTACAGCACTGCCTCTTGGCAGTGCTGTAGCTCAAGTACTGAGCCAATGGTGAGATTAGGGGAAATCTTGCGGGATTACATCCAGTTTCAGAGAGATTTGCTGAGTGTGTCAAGTGTCCAAGTTGGTAATGGTTCTGTTTTCTCGAGAGTCCAACGTGAGTCGCACATGTGAACCCTTGATGTTCTTCACCGGAGTCGCAGCTACTCGTTGATCTGTTATTGAATGAGGATGTCCCATATCGTGGCAGTTTTGTCGCAAAGAGGATTTTAACGTACAGCTCTGCTCAAAAGTGACCGCACCGGTTTTTGGTGGGAAACCTTCTTTGGAATATATACCTGAAGCCCTTAGATCCGCCATTCCACAGAACGCTTGCCGATGTCGCAGAGTCTCCTAATCTTATCGTGCAGTACACCTAAGGAACAACGGCTTCAAATTGAAATGGAACCGTATGAAGGCGAAATTCTCATCCTACTGATTGTACTTCTGCTTGCTAGCCAAGACTTATAAATCGCAACTGTTGGTCTTCCTTTCATTATTTAGCTAGTTAATGTTCCCAGTGTACATGTATCTGAAAGCAGCTTTTCGGCTCACCTTAGCAGTGGTTCAATTCTTCCTTTCACCTGTTAGACAAGACCTGGCCAGCCAAGTTATGAAATCGGCACAAGAGCCCTGCTTATGTGATAATTTGCGCATATTGATAGACGGATTATCTCCACTGGGGGATTCCAACGGTGATTGCCTATTGCTTCTGCAGACGTAGTGAATGAAAAGACCCCGTAATTAGTGCACGACCAATAGGCGACGCACCACAGGCTCATCATCCAGATTGGCGACATAGTCAATCGGCTGCTGCTACCTTTCTCCAAAGCTACTCGCTAGATATGACAAGGCCACAGGCGCGCTGCTGCTTCAAGCACTCTGAAACTCCCTTTGAAAGATCCATTAGCCCAACCTTCCCCTCGTTAAGCCTGCGGCTCATAACATGGTAACGAGTGAATGGTCACTGCGATGATATCAGGCACCATGCATTCGAAAGGAAATGACCCTGGGTAACGGAGAAGGGCGGAGGCCTGATAGGAGAATATCTCAGTTTTTAGGTGCAAGCCACACTAAAACTCTGCAGTTCACATCCTAGCATTCGTCCGCTGGCCTGTTCTTCTTGCGTGACCATTCTTTACGATGCACTCAAACATGCCGATTCTAACCCGTATGTTTAAGAGATTTGGAATTTTAAGCATCTACACTTAGCACATTCATGTTTGTCTACAACATTTTCAATAGAAACTCGGAACTAAGACCCAGGATGGAATTCTTTACAGTTGCGTTGCAAGATCTTCACGCTTTCTTTTTTGAGGCAACGTTATTCGTCAGTGGTTACCCCTTGTAAGTCTACAATTTTGTTGGTCGTAGGCTTAATCAACATTACGGCCCCAAGGTCTCAGCCGTTTAGTCGCCGTCGAAATTCATGGCTTTAGTTACTGGCCTCATTTGCATCACCAGTTACTTCGTTGGGCATAAGTTTGTTCAATCTGACTAGCAACTTCTTTGATTTTTTTCCTTTAGCGTACAGCAATCACTTCAGCTGCAGTGGAACAAGAAACGCTCTCGACAACGCTTTATTGAGCCTATGCATGAACCAGCTATCTTTTCTACAAGCTATCCTGTTAGCTGGTCAACCAGTTTTGAAGCAGGCGGTGCAACACATACTTCAACAATGGAAGCAAAAATGAAACACAAATGTAGCTACAGTTTGCTCTTTGGTGATGAAGTGCACAATTTGAATCGCTTTGAGGGCTAAAAATGCAAGGTTTACTGAAGTAATTTTACTTCTATTGGCAAGATCAGCTCTCGATCTCGAGAGCTCGCCGCGAATTGCTCTACGGGAGCAATTTTGGGGCTTGCTCCTTCAGACTATACAGGCTGGCAATCTGCTACACAATCTTCTTTTGACTGACTGCCTTTCTTTTGATCGCCTACATTTCCTTCAGAATGCTTAGGAGCAGCTCTTCTTGCGAAAGAGAATACTTGGAAGCTCCTTCATGCCTATGATTAGTTTATCACTAGAAGCCCTTGCAATCCCTCAAGACGCTTTCGCTCGTTCTGGCATATGCTTCAGACGCTTCCGTTGCAAGAGCACGATTCCACTTGTTGCTCCCATTATCGTCTTGAATACGGCTCGAGCGTGTTGATTTCATCTGAAGGTGCCGCGTCACCTCTAACTGGATGACTAAGTCGGGAGTGTTCGCCTATCAGTTCCATTATCGCGCTTACCGACATGAACAGAACCCGCTAGATAAGCAGTAGCTTTTAAATCACGCCTAATCGTCACAAATAGAAGAAGGACTTATGCATGTGTGATTTGCACTTTCAGAATACTTTTAACGTCAAGTGATGACGATTCAGTGAAGTTGGTTATCCTGTGCATCAAGAGCTCTACCACTCCATTATACCACCTTACTTACCAATTCAAGATTTGTTTCGAATACAAGGGCACCTATAATCTGCTACAATGGCATTTTGCTGCGATCAAAACCCTTGTCGCAGGCGGGACTCCCACCCACCTTCCGCTTTCCGGGCAGGATCTCAAATCATTACACCACCATCGCTATCTTATCGAATGCGACTAATTAATTAGTCTATTAGTACCATTAGACTATTAATTAATTAGTACTCGGCATCACCCGCCCAGCACGGAGCCGGTAAAACTGAAGACCTTCATAGATAGGACTCGAGTCAGTTTCTTTTAAGCTTAAAACGGCTGTTATTGTCGCTGTAAGTGTTACAGGCTGCAATAAAGCGCCGTTGTCAGTGACAGAACTGAGATCTATATGAAGACGGCCTGAATCGCGAAAAAGGCTCTTTCCAGGCTTCGCATTTGGCAGCGTAATCTTGGTAAGCCGCTACATGAGGGCCTTGGCAAGGTAGGGGAAGCTTGTGGATAAGGGTAGATGCTGTCAACGCACATGCAGGACCAGGATGCGCGAGTAGTGCTACCGGCTCCTGTTTGTATGGTATAAGAATTAACCGTAGATTTATTTTTCCGAAGTTCGAATTCCGAAAGAGAGAAGCTTCAAAAGGACGACTTCGAACACGTTGGAGGTTCATACAGAGTGAGCTGGTGGTAGAAGGCTGTTCGCAAACCGTAGTCTAATTGCCTTCCACCGTTCTTTATCAACTCATTATTAGTAGGAAGTCCAGTCTTAAAGCAGCTTAAGATATCCCACGCAGATGGCCTTTCAACTCGTACTTTCACTGACGTCTTAAACGGACACTGGACTCCATTTCCCAAACAAAATCTGCACTATGTGGACTATGTGGTCGCTGCCAATTCGCTTCCGTCGTGCTCTTAGTACCATTTTTTACTGTAATAAAGTAAAAAAGACATAAAGGAGGAATATTGGAGTTGTTCTATTCTCGGGGTTTGGGGGCGATGCCCCCAACCAGACGTTTGGCGGCCGCTGGGCCACTGAACGTCTGGTATGGCCTACGTTATACTGTTACCTTGTCGCCAGCTAGGATCGCTTGAAGTGCTAGAGACAAAGCATTTCCAGTAACTGGTGAAAGGCCTTTAGACTCGATAAGCGTTCCCCTAAGGAGTAATCATGCTCCAGCTGAAATCAACGAAGTTTCCCAACGGACGGAACACATTTTCACATGACGGGCACTAGGACCGTCTGTGAATAACAAGCGCTTCCAAAGCCCTTCGCTGCAACGACAAGAGCAGGAGTAATGGATTCCGACTGAATCAAATCGAATCAGACAAGAATGGTCAACGCGTTTTTCTTGACGACTAAACCATTAATGCAAATAGACCCGTCCTGCACTGCAAGGTCTGTACTAGAAGGTTTTTGCAAGCTGTGTCGCCTAACTGAGAGAACAGATTTAAAATCAAAATCTGCAAGAAATAATGAAGAAGAAGCGAACTTGTTTGGCGCATGAAATATACAAAACCTAACGACGAAGAGGTAATCAGCTTGAAGCTGCAATTCACGTTTTCCTAGCACATTTAGATGAGGACAAGGCGGTATTGAGTAGATTCTCAAAGTAAGTGAGCAAGAAGTCCACCGATCTCGGCTGGTAGCGATGCCAATGGTTAAACCCTCACGGATCTCCGAATATGCGCTGGCAGACAAGCATTTTCTTTAATGGCCAGGGGCTTCAGATTGAGGAATGGCCCCTCCCAAGTAAGACGGCAAAGTCCGACTTTGAAGACCCTGAAGGGATTCAGAATTGTTAGCCCTTCCAAGACAACCAAGTGTTACTACCTTTGGTAGTCGGTTGGTTGTTTCACCTTGGAACAGAAATACCTATATTTCCAGGTGCATTACGAGTTGGGGAGAGGGTTCAGTCCCTATTAGGTTTTCGATATACAGCATACGGTAGGATTGGATATTTTTATTTTCCTAGCGGAGGACCGTACCTGCACTGAGATTCTGCTAGAATATTGAACTCTAGTGTGGAAGGGGCAATAAAATTCATCGCCAAGAGTCCACATTTCCCTAACCCGTCTCGCGCCTATTTCCACAGTGCTCCACTTTGGACAGAGAAGGCTGCGGAGGCTGCGCCAAAACTGCTTCTTCGCTCAGCTGGATCCTGCGCTCTTCAAGCGCAGAGCTATTTGACGGTAGGAACTCCTGGATACGGTTCATCCAAGCCTCTCGCGGCGGTGGAGAAGCCGCGATCGACGCCGACCAACCAACGGCCGTCTTCGATGTCGACCGAATTTTCGAAGATTGCCACGTGGACATGACGCAGATCGCTCGCGGCGTAGCGGCGGAGGAATAGTGGCGACCACATTTTTCTTACCAGCAACCCCTTTGGATGCATCAGAATCGTAGTATTAATCCTGCAGAATGCCTGCTTTAAGCTTTCACCTAGAGAACGCCTTTCAGGAATCGACGTCCAGCATCTGTTTAGAAAGATTTTGAACCCATTTTGTGTTTGTCATTTAGGCGAAATCCAGCTCGTCCAAGTGGCGACGTGCTCGAAATATGGAATAATAAATAAATGTAAATAAAGATGCTAACCGCTGTTCGTATTCTATTGCTTCAAACAACACAGACGAATCTTATGATTAGGCATGGCGATGAGCTGACACAACAAGCAAGTGAAGGATGGTTCGTCGGTCACCTGAGAGCGGCACCACGCGCAGTCAGGCGCACTGGCGCTATTCCATCTACGGCTGCTCAGCTATGCCTCGAGCACCGAATCAGCTGCAATTACGATAATCCCGGTGCGAGGCAATCAGGCAACTCGGGACTGATCAGCGCGCGGCACCGGCAAGGGCAAAGGAGTTGACATGGGGTCGCTATAGAAACATGCCACTCGTCTCGGACAATTGAGCCAGAAAATTCCCGGAGTGGTCAGCGGCGCCCGCCGGAGCGGGCGGGCCTGCCGGCGTGTGGCGGAGCTGGAACCACTTCCGGGGGCTGAGAAGAAAATTCGTCAGCACCTGAAGACATGCCGGCGACCGAGAGCGAAGGTCGGCGAGTGTTCAGTTACTTGTTAACTTGTCCGAGAAATGCAAGGCACTTCTTATCGGAGCGTTTCGGAAGTTGATCTCTGTGGAACAGCATTTGGAGCAAGTGTGAAGCTCCAACATCCAAAGCGGTCTGCAATTTGTGGTTGATTAGCATTTCGGGAGAGCCCACACTTTCAGGGTCACCGCAAAGATCATCGAGGAGTTAAACTATCTTTTCTCACCACAAGGTATCCTTTGGGCTAGCTGAAGAAGTTATCGAGTAAGCCACAACGAGATGACGCCTAGGAGGCCATAGCGCTGTATTCCCCGTTTATCCTTCTTCGTCGTTCTTTGAAAAAACACAGCACCTCTTAATAAATAAGAATAAATTACTGAGCGAGAGCGAACACAGAAAGCTGTTGAACGACTCTACGTTACAAATTCCTGTCACATTCAGATGAAGCAGGTAAACCTCTAAACACGCAATCTTCTTCCGAACTCGGTAAGTAAGCCAATAGAACAACGCTAAAGTCTTCGCGGCAATTGAACGGAGTGATTGAATGACCTTATGGCCTTCGAGCACCTCAACCTCTCGCTTTAGCGTTTTCCAGTTGGCAAAAAAACCTTAACTTGAAAGGAACAGAACGAAGGGCTCTAGCGGCTTCACCCTCCAATTAAAAACTCGAAACCAACCCAACAAACAAAGGCTACAATGCCACCGAGCATACCCGTGAAGCAGATGGAGTGCCAAATTCATCCAGAGACGTGCGACAGCGCGATCAGAGAGAATTCGTCCTTTGAACCAGCTAAGGAGAGTAAAAATGCGCTTTCTCCAGTGGTCAAGGCAGTGCTGGCCTACGAAGAATATCTTCTGAGTTACAAGGGAAGTGTTTCGATTTAACCCAGCACTTCGGGACGACCCAGCAGCATTTCGAAGGGATTCACACTTCACAAATTGTAGCTGCCACGAGCACGGGAGACGGGAGTAGCAGGATGTCAAAGTGCTGATCTTTCACATATAACCTTTGAGATCCCTGCAAACACCGATGGCCTAGAGGGGAGATGAGGGGCTTGCCACTGCTCGGTCGAAGGCTTGGCTCCTCGCTACACGCAATTGCATACATTTCTCCAGTGTTAACCAGCTGTTGTGTTTGTTTTCAGTTTCAGTTCCACTCTGCAATGATCCGACAGTCCCTCTGCATTGCTATGTGCGATGCTCCGTTGTCAGTTTTTGAAGCTCTGTGGCCCCAAAATGGCTACATAAACACCACTCAAATTTTGTAGCTGAGTGTTGATGTCTCCAGGCAGAACTGAGAACATTCCTAGTTGCCCTCAGCTATGACATGGAGCTTCCTTGCTCGTGGCATGTCTCGCTCACAACATATATTATTATTAATCAAGCGCCCTTCGAGCGGCGCAGGCCTCAAAGTAATCTGTTGGGATAGAACCCTTTCCTGTCAGTGGGAAATAAGTCGATGGATCGACAAAATCACTAACAGCAAATGCGAACCATGGTCGAATAAAGCAATGCGTTTTGTCTCCAAGGAAACGGAGGCTCCAAATGGGAGGTTTTCAAGACAATCTTACGAGTTTGCCAGCCAAGCACCAACAATCTGACTTCTCATCTGAGGTTCGGTCAGATCGGCACTGAACTCTTCAATTTTCGTTAAAGTTTAACCGTAAAAATCACGCACCAGATAAGGAAAAGATACGGGGTGGAGCCCCTGCACTGGACTTACACCAAAAATTGTTTTAGATAAATCTGACTTTCTATTACGCTAAATCTTCAACTGTACGAAGTGTTTTCTTTACACTGGTCGTGACGCAACGGTCTAGTAGACGCCGAGGTTAAAGAATCCCTCTTATATGCTCCATTGCATACTACCCACAACATCGTGGGCATACTTTGAACGATTTAACTTAATTATTAACTAGATAATTCATCAGTATCAGTTTGCCAAAACGTTTCCAAACCGAAACTGCATGCGAAGATGAGCGACGGCAATCAGACCTACCCAGGCTCAACCAGTTCGGTTCTGCTGAAATGCCACGATAGGGCCGCACTTCCTAGCTCGAGCCAGGAGACCTTACCAAATACTTAACCCATTGACGACCGCGCGGGCCATTTTCGACCCGCAGTTTTTCTGTCGCGTGGGACCGCGCGGGCCGATTTTGGCCCGCGGTCATAAAACTGTTCGGTACGGTCTATTTCTCGCTTTTGCCGTAGTTTACGAGTAATCATTAGATATTTTGGATCCTAACAATGCTAGTGTGCTGTGGTCCGGCAGTTATTTACTTCTAAGCACTGATAAAATCAAATAATAAGCACCACACACTATTCAAGCTGCACAAAGATCGGCACTATTCACAAACAGCTACTCACATCTTATAAAAATAGTCATGCAGAGAATAACTAGTCATATTTCTTGTGAAAATTTTGAAAACAGTTTAGACAAAAATAAGTCAAACACCTGCTACAACATGTAGTCACCTTATTTGCACGATTCGCGGCAAACGTGCGTCCTTTTTCTTCGTAGGCCTTCTTACAAGAGCAAATTCATCCTCTAAGTTTTGCTTCGAACCTGTTCCGGCCTTCTCCAATATGAGAGGGAGCTTTTGGAAAGGGAGCTTCATTCGGAATATCGTGAATTAGTGTTTTCACGAGATAGCAGCGTCCGCGCGCTGGGACCGCCTTGAGGCTCGAATCTCGTGCACTCACTACTTCACGGTATTCCAAATGAAGCTCCCTCTCCAATGGGTGAGCCACATATTGGAAAAGGCCGGAACAGGTTCGAAACAAAACATAGAAGATGTATTTGCTGCCATAAAAAGGTCAGCACAGAAAAGGGCGCACGTTCGTCACGAATCGTGCAAATAAGGTGACCACACGATGTAGCAAGTGTTTGAAATATTTCTTCTGAATTGGGTTCAAGTTTTTCGCAAGAAATTTGACCAGATGTCTTAACCATGACCATTTTTGTAAGATATACGTAGCTGTTCGTGAGTAGTATCCATTTATTTGAGGTTTGAATAGTGTGTTGTGCTGATTTTTTTTTATCAAAGCTTTCGTTAGAAGTAAATGATTCTCGGACCACTGTGCAGGAGCATTGGTAGGATCCAGCGAATCTAATGAGTACTAGTAAACTATGAAAAATCGAGGAAGTGGGCCGCAGCGAACATTTTCTTAACCGCGGGCTAAAATTGGGCCGCGCGGTCCCACGCGACAGAAAAACTGTGGGCCGAAATTGGGCCGCGCGGTCGTCAATGGGTTAAAATGCGTGAGCAAGCAGAAGACTGAAGACACTTTACGATAACTTGCTCGCAGCTACCCAGCTGCCTAAACTGCCTTAGCGCCATCTGCTATTTTGTAACGGCGGACGGAAGTTGCAATTTCTTCGGTCTTTATTCGCCCACGTTTGCGTTTTTGACACCCGCAATGTTACCATTATGATCAGCTTGAAGAGCTCTATCGAACGGTATCAATTTAGGCCAATTTCAGAAAATTCGATTTTTTTTGACAAATTCGCATCGAGGACGAGACTGCTTTGGGCCGACGGACGATGACGTCATCAAAAATCGATAGCTTCGAATTGGGCCATGCTTGGTACCATTCGATAGAGCTTTTCATGCTGAATTCAAAGGTGTTATTGACAGTAGGGAATGCTGTAATGTGGGCGAGTAAGAGCGAGGAGAACATCGACCGCTGCCACCGATTTTGTTCAAACTTCGGATAGGGATGGAGCTCATTCGAGGTGCAGAACACGATGCCGAAGTCCACTTGGACGATTACGGCAGGAAACCACCCATACCGATAACTGAGGGTGATCGGTGATCCTAACCCGACCACCATCAAACGGGAAGTAATCTACCGAAGTCGGTGGAATTTTCGAAAGCGGACGTCGGAATCGTAATCAGCGCCCAAAGTAACCCTTAGATGATTTTGGACGAGAACATTTGGCCCATGTCGAAAATATCGATTTTTGATCACGTTATCGTCTGCGCAGGCTCGGCCTACAGCGTCCCCGCCCTCGGTGGGAAACTGTCAAAAAATCGATTTTTCTAGAATTTATCGAAATTGACACCATCCGACATAGCTTTCCGTGTTAAAGCTAATGGTGTTGTTGCGAGCCTCGAAACTCAAATATGGGCGAGTAAGGGGGCAGGAAACTTCAACCGCTAAGTCCGCCGCCCTGAAATGGCAGTTGGGGCAGTCTAAACAGCTAGGGAGTTGTGAGCATGTCGTCTTAAAGCACCTAAAGCGTTTTACTCGCTCACGCATTTTAAGACCGCTAGCTCGCCGCGTCTCCCCGCAATGGTCCACTGATATGGGAAAAAATGCGTCACACAAGGGTAACCTGTATTTTCGCAGCGCTGTGATTGAGTCCATTCACGAGCTACACCGTTGTGCTTTAGAGCACGTCAAGAACCTTGTGCTGCCTACATAGTCCTTGAGTTGCAGCTGGAAAGCTGGTAAAGTTGTATATAAATTTGTGCAGAACTCGAAAAGGCGAATCGAAGGGTGCCAGTCTTTTTTCAGGAAAAAAAACTAAAACGGAAGGAGTTAGGAGCATGCGACGGTTTGCGACGGTATTGTTCCGTCACAAATCGCAGTCTTTACCGCGCGACGTGAGCGGTATTGAACGCGTGTTATGCAGAAATAGAATTAGCAACGTACGCTAAAGGATCGAGCAATCTCCTCTCCTATTCTTCATGTACTCCCAAGTCCTAAATAATTGCACCAGACTTCCGGACAAGGGATGCACACACTTCACCCACTGAGGAAACAGAGGATTTTCGAATGTTTTGAGAGGCCACCTCCTAACCAAAAACCTTCCAAGCCTTGTACTGTTTAGCAGGACCCATGCTCGTCAAAAGTTATTATCGAATCTACTGAAGTCCTACGAGACACAACGGAATCATGTGTGATCTAACCATAAGCGAACTTCTAGTTCTTCCTTAATTCGCCAATGTATCTAGACTGACCTTTGCAAGCACATAATATTCCATTAAATAGGTAAATGAGTTTCACGACTTGTTTAATTTTCGTATGGGCAGTCATCAACTCTTGACAAGCCTTTAGTTTTTGATATATTTTTAAATTCTCTATCCACAGACCATCAATAATTTCTCTTTTTTCTCAGAAGGGAACACTCATGAAAAAATCCAGCACAGTTTTCAAATGTTTGAGTCATCAGGTTCTTGCCGTTGTTTTTTGGATCAGGTTTAGTATTCCACCTTCATCGTGCTCTACTTTGAACAGTAATCGAGTCGAGAATTCTGGGAACGAAGGCCGTGGAAATATTAAAACTGGTCCAGACACAGTACTATAGTATAGTTGAAAACAAACGTCTATTCGTTCAATGTGTGTCCTCGAAAGTAGCGTTGTTTCAAGAGTCATGGAGTGCCTCACATATTTTGAATGAATTGATTGGCGCCGGTTTTTCTGGTTGGCATTGTTCTTAAGCACATCGAACGAAAAACATAGGGTATATGGAAACAGGAAATTACCTCCGGTGTCTCCTCTGGCCAGGGCTCCTGCGCAACGGTGCTGGACTTCAGCAGAGTCCACTGCGGCGTCGGCTGCAGTATGGGCATCCCCCTAATTGTTGGGCTTTTGTTTGATCTGTGTCATTGCTAGCTGGCCGCGCTAGCACGCTAATTGTCGGCGAAAGAATAAAACCGGCACTTCCGCGCACTACAGATCGCATTACATCGTGCCAAGTGAACGCTGCGATACGATTTCCTAATAGGATCATGACCAGACCGCGCACAACCCCGATTTTGCTAGTAGATCAGATTAAATTACTTAGGGAGCAGCAGTAGAAGCGCACAGTATTGTGCTCCCCATGCTGTAGATGTCAATCTAATCGGATTCGTGAGGACGACAGCAACTCGGAAATTATGGGGATAAAAGTCGACGCTAAAGAATCCCATCGGGACACGTCACGCTTTTTATTAGGTTGGCTGGAAAATTCTGGCAGTTTTGACTGGTCCACTTCAAACGGCCATAACTTTCTTCAAGTTCTGAAAGTGCTTAAAAGGTGGTTGTCGGTTGGCGTAAGGTATGAGTATGGCTGGTGGTGCAGAACTTCAACTCCTTGTTCGTTCAATTTTCGCGTGGTGATTGGCGAAACGTATGAGCAGGCGTTGTCGTGTAGAAGAATGGACCTCTTCTGTTGACCACTGCCGGCTTAACTCACGCAACTTTCAGTACGCCTCGTCGACTTCGTCACAGATGATGACTGCTGTGATGGTTCGGTCTAGTTGCAGTGAATCACGCTAGCGGCCGAACACCACACGATTACCATCATCTTTCTGGTGGGATTTCAGCTTTGGGAAGCGCGCTGGGGGTTCGTCGACATCAACTCACTGTTCTGATCGTCTTCGATTATGCTACAGAATCAATTTTTCATCGCATTTAACGACTCGGTCCAAAAGCGGGTCGTTTTTTACTTAGAAGCAAAGAAGGGCAGATTTCGAAACGCGACAATTTCTGGCGATTACTCAAATCGTGGAGCACCCACTTCTCGAGCTTTTCCACCTTTCCGAGTAGTTTCAAACCACATGTAACTGCAGTTTTACTGACTCATAGACTTCCGCAATCCTACGAACCATTTGCGATGGTTCAGCTTCCACGAAAGTCTTCAAATCGACGTCATGGATTGCTGTAGATCTGCCGCATCGGGTGCATCTTCAAAGTTGAAATCTCCTGAACAATGTTTCTCGAATCACCGTCGCACGGTCCTTTTTTCAACACTATTCGGCGTCCTCACATAGTTGATTTGCCGGACTCTCCCGACGAGTTTGAAATTCAAATAAAAATCCTGCCAACTTGCTTTTTCGACACACTTCAATAGCATAGGTGAGACACAAATTGTTCCATCGGGTAAAGCGAAGAAATTCCGTATTAGACCTTCTATTAAAATGCGAAGTAGGTTGAATATTGATCCAGTAATAAACAAACGAAAAGCGTTTGCACAAAAACCGCCAGAACTTTGCGGCCAACCGAATACTTCTAGTTGATTTTCTGGGGCGCTGTTCTTGCGCTGTAGCCACAACAAGAAAATGGTCTGCGGTGTCCAGCCAAGGGCGAGATCGGTATTTGTTGCTTCCCGATCCTGTACAGTACCCCGAAGGATCCAAATCGGAGAGGAACCTGAACTAAGAATGTCGACTCGCGGCCAGGCTCAAGCGTGAGGTGCGAGTATCGCAGATGGAGGTCGTAGTTTGGTTGGGGGGGGGGGGGGGGGGGGGTCGTACTTCGATTTGGTTCCTAAGACAAAATTCCTCGGAGATATAGTTCTTTCGCAAGTATTGTAAGCAGAGGTCTGTAAATAATAGCTTTAAAATTACCCAACTAATATAAAAGCGTTAGTCCGTCTGTCTGTGTGTGTGTCACAAACCTGTGTAAACTTGCAAAACGTGTTGAACATGTAAAGGTAACCCTAACGTACATGTAAAACCTGTTAAGGTTACTCTCACGTGCAATCGATGAAAATGGACGAAAATTGTCAGATTCAAAAAAGGAAGGTGAAGGGACTTGATCGGGCGACTAAAAAAGGTAGAAGGGCTTGATCGGACCGATCGATATTATCCATTTTTAGCAGAGGTTATTGGTTTTCGCTCAGATTTATTCCATAGGAGTGGGAGTCATGTGATTTTGATGGCCGATGGGTCGACTTCACTGCGGGCTGTAGGGTTCAATTGGGGGACCAATATCGATTGATGGTATCGAGTTTTCGACCGGAGTTGCCGGTTTTCGCTCAGATTGGATCCATTTTGATGGTGGTCAGGCGACCGTTACTTCGAAAGAATTACTAAAGCTCGTGGGAATTACTCCCATATGATGGCGTTCGGAGAGAAACTGATGCAACCTAACTATATCGACTAACCGAACAATATCGATTTATCAATTTTTGTGCAGATTGGACAGTAGGGAATGCGAATCGCACAAATAAAATGGGGCGCGGGCAACTTTCACGTCAACCGTAGTGAGGACCCTGCGCTAAGCTGTACTCAGGGACGGGGTGCAAGCCTCCCGCAGTGGCAGCCTCTGTCTATCCGTGAGGTCACTGCGGAACTCCTGAAAAAGGGGGCGTGTCGGGGGCGTAACCTATGCAGCATATACTGCGGGAGATAAGGTTCGCGAGAACCGCAACACACAGGTGCAGCACGTACCGCGTCGGTCCGCGAGAACCGCAGCACACAGGTGCAGTACGTACCGCGTTGAGCCCGCAATCCTGGGAAGGGGCGCTCCCCCTGGCTCCCCCTCCTGGGAGCCCTGGGCAGCGGCGCTCCCCCTGGCTCCCCCTGGCTGCCCTGGGGCTCCCCCTGGCTGCCGTAGTGCCGTAGGAGCACTCCCAGAAGCTGTGGCTCCCCCTGGCTGCCCTGGGAGGACTCCCAGAGCCTGTGAGCGCTCCCACTGGCTCCCACTGGAGTACCCCCTTCCTCCTACCCCTCCCACAGTGCTCCAAACAAATCCTAAGGTGGTGAAACTGTCCATACTCCCTCTTATAACCCTCGTAGTTGTCCTACTAACCCTATGAATGGTTCAACTGCCCATACAGCCTATAACTGCCCATAAGAGCTCCATTTTGTCAGAATGTCTCAAAACGCTCCTTTCCTTGAGCTTCTAAGTGCCCCAATATGCCTAGGCAGGTTCCTACGTAGGTGTAGGTATTCTTCCTCTGTATTTGTATCTTTGTATATGTATAGTTTTTGTTTATTTATAATATTTTTTAGTTTTTATTTAGATTTATATTAACCATTTCTGTTCTCCTAATACTACTCCTATCTTTACTTACCTACCCAACCCAGCCTAACGGTGGGGTATAATTTTTATTTTTATTTGTGGTTTATTTTTTCTATTTTTTCTAGGACTTTTTTACCTTCCTACCTACCTACTTGTGTGTAAGCGCTTCTGTGATGAACGCAATGTACTAGCACATATTTATTTCAGGTAATGCACATAAAGAAATACACACGACTAATAAAGAATTCATTACTACGTGAGTATCTTCTTCTGTGTTTGGGTGACAATAAAAACTTAAGAAACGATGTTGTTCTTCTTCAGTAGCAATTGATTTAGCCAGTAACAATTAGAACATTCAAAGTTTTGGATCACAAGTTCGTCGAACTTCGTCGTCAAAAATGTCGTAGTCGTCCGCCTCGTCCGCAGTGGCAGCGGGAGTAGAGGTTTTGCGTGTCTTCTAAAATTTATTTTTTTACTGAAAAAGTTTGTGCTGTGTAGACTTATATCTTAAGTGTGAGTATTACTTACAGGAGGTGGAACCAAGCGGCCATCTCTTGGCACATAATGGCGCACGTCGGCCCTACAAAAAGTAAAATAGAATAAGTAGTTTTGGTTGAAGTAAGGAATTCTATGTCATTTAAAATACACTAACATTGCTTTCGATAGGGCTTCTCGAAAACATGGACCCCAAATGGCTCGGAACTCCTTGCGCTCTTGGAACGCTCGCGATCGCGAGGAGTTGTCGTTGCCGAGCGTCTCCCAGTACCTAAGTGAATATGCAGAGATTATTTAGAGTCTATTTACTCAAAATACAGCCCTACTAGTTAATCCTAGAGTAGTACCTCGTGGGGTTACGGATAAGGTCTTCAACGGAGGATTCGACGAGTTCATTGGCTCTCAGTCCGATTCCGTCTAGGCAACATCCCACGAGTGCTTCGATGACGGCGTCTGGTAAGTTCTTGAGCTGGGGAGCTTTCGGATAGCGATCAGTCCTCCGATAAGTGTATTTTTGAATTTCCTCAACTGGGTCGCAGGCCTGAATTTTAGTGGGATTGCAGTGATTCTGCCAAAGCTGTTAAAGGACCTAAAAAGCTACCTTGACGAGGTAGTGTCTGAAGAAATCAGTAGCTTGGATGGAGTGGTCTTGCCGCTGAATTCGGGACGGTCTTTTCCAACTATGGAGGAAGTCGTTCAAACGGCACGGATGAAAATATGAGTATTGAATTCTACTAATACAGCTAGTGTACCGATATATTTTAATATATATATATATACCTTAAATGGCGGATCGGACTTGATATCCCAGTTCTGCTTTAAGTGGTGGCCATGGAGGAAAAACTGTTCAGGGAGGGTGTGGCTGGAGTTCTTCACCGCAACCGCCTCTGCTTTGGCGATGGAACGCTGGTTAGCTCTAACAAACTCGAGCAGCGCGTTGAGCTGCAAGCAGAAGCGGTATAAAGTGCGACCCATTTAAATATCGACTTAGCGGTTGAAATGGGAACCCATAATTGAAGAAGGTGCACACCGTGGTGACGACTCCAACAAGTGCGTCGGACTGGGCAGCAACGACCTCGGTGAGACTACGGACGATTGAATCGGACGAGAGTGGGATCTGCGAGCATGTGTCCTGGATCGCCTTTGCGCTGTTCAGACTGATCGAACACTCTCTCATTTTACCGGTGATGAACGCCTGAATTATAAGAGGCCTTGGCTAGATAAGTGAAGGTTCGTAGGCCCGTCGGATAGTGTGGGAGTGAAGGAGGAAACTAAATTATGAACCAACGTGGTATTGGGCACCGGTGTCGAAGTCCGCAAGCGCGGCGCCTAGTTCCCGGAGCGAAATCTCGTTACCTTGGGCCAGTCGTTGCATTACAACTGAAAGCAATCCCGATTTCTACTGCCCTCGCCACCGCATATGTAAACGCGCACTTCTTTGCTGTAACCTAACCTCGGAACTGATCATTTTCCGATTGCTGAACACGACCGGTCTGCCGTGGTGCGCCCGTCCTCTGCCTCTGTGGTCTTGCTTGCTGTGATTCGGCCGATTGTGACGTGTTTGGTTCTAATGTGCTCAGCTGCGATGCGCTGAGCTGCTCCTCCCAACAATTGTCGTCGTCGACGAAGGGCCGCGTCCCGAGAGGTGATCGACTAGAGCTCGGAGATGATCGAGTCCGAGCTCGAGGTGTATCTTCTCCGGTACTCCTTCGACTTTCACGGTAGCCGTTTGGTTTGATTCTGGATTGTGATCGAAGGAAATAATACATATAGGAGACAGATATATAGTAAAATAACTTCATTCTACCACGTACCAGTTTCAGTGGTAGTTGTGGCACAAGTTATTGCCCTAGCCATCTCCAACGCATTTTCCGCATCATCACAGGACCCGGTGTCATAGTTGGGGACGTAGGGAGGGGAATCCTGGGAGGCCGGCCTATCCATACTCGGCGGTCCTTCTTCCCTCCTGAGTTCCTTGGATGATACTAGAAAATATATAACAAATTGGAGATTATAGATAAAGCGGGGATGGTGCAGCACCGCATTTTAACAAAGGATTGCACAAATGGTGGGTAAAATGCTTCATCCAAATCAGATCAACAGGAGTCTAAATCAGATCAACACCAGAGGCCGGATTCATCAACAATTAACCCGTGGGTATGCGAGTGATAAGAGGTAGAGATAAGATAAGAGTCAGGCAGAGATAAGGCAAGAGTCAGAGACGCAGGCTTCATTGTAGGTATCTCTACCCCTTATACCCGCGGGTTAGTCGTTGATGAATCCGGCCCCAGGAGGGTCATCGGAATGGCTTTTCATTTCTTCAGATCGAGAGGAGCGTTTTTATCGTCATCCCAAAATGACAACTACGACATGTGCAAAACATGAGACGTTACGACATGTGCAAAACATGAGACGTTACGACATGTGCAAAACATGAGACGTATCAGTTCCTACCATCCATAAAGAAAGCCCGAAACGATCCACGAAAGGGCTTCTCCCAAGTAATGATTTTGAATCCGAAGAAATGTTTCTTTCAATCAGTTCGATTAGCGAATTTATTTCGTTTACAGAACTCCGTACCGTCAAAATAGTCAAATTATATAACGATGTGCCTTCTATTTATTATTCAAGAACCCTTTGGTGGCCGTTTCAGACACTCTGCATGGGTGAGAGGCAAGTAAGAGCGTGCAGGTTGAGGTTAAGTTCAGAGCTAAAGGTAAAAGAGGTTAAATTCGAGACACAAAGCAAAAGTCAGGGCCCTCAATAAGGACAGCGGGAGAGCGAATGTCATAGGCGTTGCGAACCACAATTTCTCGCCTTTGGACAGACAAGAAATAACGATTGTTGTCCTGAATTTTTTGCAGTGCGGAACAGGCACGGAAGTGAGCAGGGTGAGGAGAAGTGAAAACTTTTTCATACAGCGCAGCGAACGGGTCAGTGTCACGAGTTCTTCCAATAGAACACAACATTCGCTGGTGTAGCTGTCGAAGCCGAATGCAATGACTTGTCCGAATCGGGCTTCTTCATCGGGTGTTTCCAGGTAGACGACGCCTTGAGTAGTGTCCGTTTCCGCTGACTTCTTCCAATAGTCGCTAGACGCATACATGTGTTTGCCGTCGCTCAATCGAGAACTGAAACCCACACCGAACTGCACTCCAATCCACACACCATAACCATCACCACATGTTAGATGTGAACACACAACCACAACCACGCTGGAGAACAGCCCATGAAGCGTGCAGGTGTGTGACTGCCATTCAACTTTTTGTCCTATGCTCTACCCACCTGAATCTCTGAGAGAGCCTCTGTTCAAACAGAAATTCCCTGTGCTCCTCGCCCATTGCTTCAAACGCCAGCACTGAATCTGCCGGAACATACCAATCGCCTTCGATCCCGAAGTCGCCAACCATAGCATTGCACCTGACAGACGTCGGTATGATATATAAGTAATGAACGGGGGATCTAACCTAACCTAATTAACTAAACTAGCTAGCTACTAATCTTTATAACCCTACAAACCGAAGTCGCTTTCCATGGCCAGTTATTTTCTTATGGAGTCGGTCGAGATGGTCGTTTTCAAAGATTTTGACCTCCTTTTCCAACTTATCGACCATGTCTTTGTGAAGAAGGAAACTGTAATTATTAGTACCGCAAGGGAATGAATTAACCATCTGGACAGCCAAACATCTTCCACTATGAAATCCTACTTTTCGATGATCGTCTCCTCAACGTTTGTTGTGCATTGCGGAATACGGAGTTGGAGGCGGCGATGCATGCTCTCGAACGAGCTGGAGGACCAATGGTATGGCGATCCTACTAGAGGCAGATCTTCAAAGACGGCGTGGTCGACGAGGCACTAAGAAAGAAGAGACCAGCCATCGTTATAAAGTTTTTTGCACCGAAACCCATTGAGGCAGTACTTACATGAACTTTGAGAGTGATGAGCGTCGGATCGAGGGCATACCACAAGTTTTTCATCGAGGTGCCCAGGTCACGCACCCCTGGGAAGTCGGCCTCAGTAAGTTCCCTGGTGTTTTCGAGGACTCGCACAAGCATCCAGTAAGCCAGCACAGCCACCGCTCCAACGGATTCCGAAAACATGTTTAGCGCCGCTGCCAGGGGGAATACGACAAAGGAGAGCTAAATTTGCGATGATGATGTATATATAGGAGCTTCTCGGTCAGGCTACTTACTGCTTCTTTCTCCGAACCTGTGCACCTTGATAGGTCTTCCACACCCAAAATGAACTTCGAGGAGTACGTGTAGTTGCGTGTCCTCTGCAGGGCAACTAGCAACGCGCCGAAACAGTCTCTTCGAATGGCCAATACTGCCCTGCCCTTTCGAGGTCCGAACATTGCTGAAGGATGATACGATTCTTCCTCATCACTACATCTCACTAAGTTGAGTACTTAGTAGCACTGTGCAGCCACCTTTAAAGACATTGCAAGTGATTCCCTCGGAAAGCAGATGGAGAGCGTCGGGCATGCAGTGATTCACCGTGAAAAACTCCATCATTTGGGTCCATCCTGGAGAAGTAAGAGAAGTGAGAGAATTGTTCGCCTATCTCCTATAGATTATTATCCCCACTCTAACCTCGAAGCCCATTCTGTCGCGCCTCGGCATCCATTATGAGGCTTTCATCCGTTCGTCGATCATGAGGGTCAGGGAACCTATTGAACCATATTACGCGTCGATCGGATCTTTCTCCAGGGAACGTGCACAGATGACACCCCTGCAGTGACTGCCAGCGTGGCAACCCGTAGAGTGTTTGCAGAGCCTTAACAATTATATATAGGAGGTATCCTTAAGTGACCCATGCCCGCAAACGGTTGACTCACGGCGAAGTCGATGATTCTGTTTACCAGTTTTGGGGTGCAGATCCACGTATCGGAGGCGGTGCGAATGGGGATTGCAGCACTTCTAATTCGTGCTTCAGACTGCAGAAAAATCCTAATTCAATTTTTTTCAACGGTATTCTAGGGACTTAAACGCACCCGCTGAACAGCTCGGCCAAAAGAGTTTCGGTGGGTGGCTTCCTTGTGAACATGATGCCGGCCAAGATGATGTTCTCGTACTTATTTTTCTCCTTGAATGGTAGTCCTTCGAGGCGAATGTATACGGGCCAAGACTCCGAACTTAATAAATGACAGTTAGATGCACACGTAGCGGAGAAGAACAATGGCCGTCGTTCCGGTACGGAGCTAGAGGAAAGACTAACCGCGAAAGTTTCTTGAACCTTACGCCGTCGATGTTCAAGGTGAGCACGATGGTGATTTTGCGATCTCGAAAATCCAAGACCGACTCGATATCCCGATCGTACTTTGGGAAAGAGGAAGTTTCACTCAAAGCTGGGTTGTCGTCTGATTGATCCTGGCAAAAGTTAAGATAGTACGCGGTTGAGCTGAACTCCAAGACTAGACATAGAAAGCGCACCCTGTTGTGAATGGAGTCGTGCAATTAAGTTAAGAGCAGAAGGACTCTCTCGAGGATTATGTGGAGTTGAGGCTTGATGAGAACCGTGAAAATGGACGTACGCTTAGAGGTTTTCGAGCGCTTTGGCCGAACACTGCAATCGGTTCCGAGGTACTCCATATAAAAGCTCAAATATAAGAGTGTAAAACAAACAACAGTTCTGGCACAAGGCCTTTGGACCGGAAAGATGTCTATCGCAAGCGTTGCAGTAGTAAAACTTAAGCAGTCCGAATCTCTCATGCGCATCATGCGCCAAACTGACGAGCCCGTTACGAATCTTTAAACATTTTAAATTTAATTTAAGAAATCTAATTTTTTCCTAATCTTCCTAATTTCCTATTTCTTCTATTTCTTTTTAATTTTTCAAATTTCAAATTAAATTTTGTGTTGCGGTGTCCGTTTTGATGTGAGTAGTTTTTGTTATTTGTGTTGTGTTGGTTTTTGTTAGCATGAGAAAACACACAATACACAAAAAAAAAACTAAAAAGAAAAACATCAAACATCCATCAATAAATTAAAAAACACATCGAACACGAGGTTCGATAATACCGGACAACCGATGAAGTCCGGTATTCAATACACATCAATAATAAAAAAACAAAAACATGGAAACGACCCACCGGATCGACCGCCCCTGCGGATGAAGTCATGACGTCGCAGAAATCCTCCACGAAGCGACACATTTCATCGCTAATTCCAAAATGTAGCTTGAAATCGGCATAGTACAGTAGTTTTTGGCGATAATCTGAACGAAATGTATATTATGCTAGTAATTGCTTCCCACACTACACTAATGCACTATGCTAGCTACTAACCCAGAATCTCGCGCTGGCATCTTCCGTTCCCTGCATTCACAGCACGATTGCCATCATCGAACCCACGGAATTCAATTTCATCCGCACCATCGCAGCCTGGATGGTCGCTGTCCTGCGCTTCTTCTCGAGCAGGGCTCACAGACCGGCTATTTTCGCCATCACCGTCACCGCGATGACGCGCTTGCTGACGCACTTCCTCAACCTCCTCGCGAGCCTCTAAATTTCATGTGCCGATGGCGTTAGAGGGACCCCATATACATAGTGCAGCCGGAGATAGTAAGCTGCACTCACCATCGTATAGAACACGCAGCGATCGGCTTCTTCGCAGCCTCGGCACCTTCGCGTTTCCTGATTGCATGTCGAACGTGTCCGGGTTGGAGTTCTCGTCAAGCGGAGTTGATCTTCGCTTGCGCCCAGTAAGCATAGAACACACTACTACACCTGCACCTGGAGCGCGCCCCACCTCCAAATTTGATCGCTCTTTGACTGAAAGAAATCATTCCCTTTGCTTTAAACCCTAAAGGCTAAATTATCGCTACATATTCCGGTGGACACTTGACCACAAAGCATTTCAAAAAGCAGAACTCCAAAACCATCTTATTCAAGGCCACATTAAGGAAGACGGTCCTCATCATCAGTATCAGTATCCATTGTCGTCGCATCATCGTCCCCGTCCTCGCTTCCTCTCCCTCCTTTCGACTTCTGCTTCTCCGTCATCTTCTGCTCCTTCTTCTTGCCCGCCTTCACCGATGCCCTCGTCCTCAATGTTGACGTCGGAGTAGTTCAGTCGCGAGATTTTTGGGTACAGCTCTCGCGCAGAACCTTCAACTCTGCTGCACTTCCTTGCCACTAGCCTCTCGACATCCACGAGCAAATGTTTGACCTCACACAGCGTTACCGGCACCTCCTCCGCTTCGTTATCCGGTCTCACCTTTCTTCTGGGCAAGTTCACATACCTAGAAGTGAGACCGGTGAGGGCAAAACACAGGTGAGCAGACAACAAAACCACTATGCACCTGTTGCCCCTACAGTCCAAAACGAGCAGCTCCGGGAACTTCGTCGATAAAGCTCGCCACGGATTGCACAGATTATTGCCTCGAAGACACAGATACTTGACACGTCGATTGACGTGTTCAACTCCAGCTATGTCCTCATCTGTCAAGGCGCACCCTTGCAGATGAAGGGTCTGTAAAAGTTTACCCCATTACACTTCACCTCATAGGTGCACTTGGACTGCACTAAGTTACCTCAAGATGCCGGTAACTCCAGAGATTTCTGAGTACTTCCTCGGCCCGACCCTGATCGTTCACTACTTTGATATCGACCACGACTCTATCCGAGACTTCTATCGAAGCCATGTTCCAAGCCGGTCCACAATCGAAGCCGTTCCACCAGAAGAATCGAACAGTCGATTTGATTCTGTCTGAAGTTTACTTCAAAAAGAATCAAATCGACTCCCCACACATGGCCAGCCGCTCCAGGATCAGAGGCATTCCACGAGAAAATCGAACATTCCAACTTCTGACAGAATCAAATCGACTCCCCCCACATGGTCAGCCGCTCCAGGAACGACGCCGTTCCACGAGAAAAATCGAACATTCAAACTTCAGACAGAATCAAATCAGCTCCCCAAACCTCCCCAGTCGCTCCAGGATCAGAGGCATTCCACGAGAAAAATCGAACATTCCAACTTCTGACAGAATCAAACGACTCCCCCCACATGGCCAGCCGCTCCAGGAACGACGCCGTTCCACGAGAAAAATCGAACATTCCAACTTCTGACAGAATCAAATCAGCTCCCCACGCCTGGCCAGCCGCTCCAGGAACGAAGCCGTTCCAAGAGAAAAATCAAACATTCAAACTTCAAAAAGAATCAAATCAGCTCCCCCCACATGGCCAGCCGCTCCAGGAACGACGCCGTTCCACGAGAAAAATCGAACATTCCAACTTCTGACAGAATCAAATCGACTCCCCAAACCTCCCCAGTCGCTCCAGGATCAGAGGCATTCCACGAGAAAAATCGAACATTCCAACTTCTGACAGAATCAAATCGACTCCCCAAACCTCCCCAGTCGCTCCAGGAAAGAAGCCGTTCCACGAGAAAAATCGAACATTCACACTTCAAAGACAATCAAATCAGCTCCCCACACATGGCCAGTCGCCCAGGAACGAAGCCGTTCCACCAGGAGAGGAGGACCAGAAGAATCGAACATCGAACAAGACACAAGAATCGGACAAGTTTACTTCAAAAAGACTCACCCAGTCCTGCGTCCTGCGAGCAGCGTCCTATGCAGCTGAGTCATATCGATCGCCACGTGATTTTGAAACTTCGCGCGCTCCGCGGAAAGTACGGTAGCCCTGCATCGCTTCGGGACCGCCTGCCACATGCACTTTAAGTGCAGGCTCAAGGCGGCATACGCTGCCCTGATGCAGGATCTAGGCGGCATATCCGATCTTGCAGCATACTTCAGGATCAACGCAGCATACAGCTTTTCAGCCAATAGCGGACGAGGGGGTGGGTCCTGGGGGCGGCCCCCAATTTTCAGCATCAAGGCGGCACATGCTGGGCCCGCCCTCCCTCCGCTATCCAATCACGATCGAGGGGTGGAGTCAATCAGCACATGCCGCCTTGATCCTGCTCCCAAATTTGGGGCGTTACCACCTGCGGGAGGCTTGCACCCCGTTCCTGAGTAATAAGAGAGACCTTTTTTCTTGCTGACCGTGTTCAAAAGGTCGTAAAATCCAGTAATCCTAGTGTCGCTCTGTTTTTGGAGTTTGGTGGGAAGCCCTAAAAAGACGTTTGGCGGCCGAAAGGCCGCTGAACGGCTGGTTGTTTCAATTAATGAAGTTCTGACTCAATAAATCAATTAAATGAAGACTTTTAAGGCATGGTAGCGACATGGCACCACACTGAGCACCGCTTCTCCTGCGGAAAGCAGACGTCATTTGGATTTGCAGAGTTGTAAGGCAATACATTTTTTGAAGCAGTTTTCAAATTAGAGAAATAGGTCGATTGCTGCTCAATTTTCGCTGTGATGCTGCAACACATTTTTAGCTGAGGGATGTAACTACTGGAGCTGAAAATGGATCTTGCCGAAATTTATCCTCGAATTTGTAGCAGGAAAAAAATCAGGCCTCTCCTAAGCAACCTTAATCCATCAGGAGGAGTGATTTCCCTATCCCGAATTTTTCTAAAAATAAAATATTTCCTGGACAAGTCTACCACTGGAGCTGAAAGTGGAGTCCACAAGAGCACAGTTTTTATTTGGCACTTCTTTAAAAAATCAAGTCTTTTCTAAGCGATCTTCCTCGCTATCAGGTGAGGTCGTGCTCAAATTTTTCTTTCTTTTTTTCCAAAAATAAAGAACTTCTACCTAAGGAAATCGATTTCTAGAACTGATATGTGCTCTAGCAAACAATAATTTCTATTATATATATATATTTCAAATATTTGTTTTATATATATATATATATATATATATATATTCTTACTTTTATCTATCGTCCTCTTGTCGCAGCAGGTGTCCGGCCCAGCGATATTTGGACTTCTTCATGTACTGCAGGGGATCTGCTAATTGCGACTTCTCCCTTAGCTCCGAGCTCCGTAGGCCTTCTTGCCATTGCCGACGAAGGCTTGTCCTTAGAAGAAATCTCTCCAGTGCACGATGCATAGTCTGCATTGCTCTGGCGATTGTCTTTTTGTCGGGCCACGTTTCCGTCGCGTAACACATCGCAGGCAGTCCGGAGGCGTTGAATATCGAGGCTCTGAGGCCAGCACCCTTGACCTGATCGGTGACTTCGCGAATCGCACTGAAGGCTGCCCCTGCTGCGCTCTCCTGCGGGCGATTTCAGGAGGGAGATCGTTACCCATGTTTAGCTCTCTTCCCAGATAGACCTACGAGTCGACCTGTTGTAGAGCGACTCCATTTAAACTTCCGAGTCCCGTGTCACACCCACTCGTTGACCATAA
>CANDYH010000491.1:0-16745 GCA_947396885.1 Heligmosomoides polygyrus polygyrus | reverse complement strand
ACAATGTAAGAGGTGACTGCTGCATTGTGTGAACCTACATAATGGTAGGGCAGCCATGTGTATTTCTACGAGGTTTTGTGATTGAGAAATTTTGGGAGCTGTCTCAGGTCAGAATGACCAGCCACGATGTTTTTCTTTGAAATGAACGAAGTTTTAGCCAAAGTGGAGGTCTTGCCGTATCTGAGCTACGTAACCTAGCTTGGGACGTAGGATTTCGATTTCATTTCGGATTAGAATTCCATGTGAAAACTATTTTCTCTCTTGGTAGAAAACATTTCGCGACACTCTGAGCTTCATTTCCTCTTCTCAATACTGTGTCTCAGAGATTCGGAACTTTAAGATCTATGGGAATCATGGGACCCCATATCCATCATCAATCGTTTTTCGACCCTGTTTACTCTACTAGAGTGGTGATGGATGGTTCACAATCACACCAGTCCTGTACGGATCCTGCTTAAGGTTTCACAAGCAGTAGCAATTAATCAAAGTTATGTGGAATGAATCGAACATTCCTCGCATGAATGGTAATTACACTATCAATCAAGTAAACACTGTGATATACTTTGAAAATGCATGCCGCGATCTCCAATACAAGCAATACCAAGCATACAGTAAGATTTTTGCATTCTTGTTATTCAGAATAAACTAGATATCTTCGATGAAGGGGTGAAAATTATTTGACGAAACAGTAATAACATTTTTAGGACGTCCCGTACAGCGAGCCTTCGGATTCAGCGATCGTTCAGTCACAAAGTGCATGTTTTTGCCCACTCCATAAGCATCTCTCTGCTGACGATAAGTGTCTTCTCATGTAGGTGCATGGCGACCTTGACGCTCGAATGTTCGCGTGCGAGTCGTGGCACTCGCTTTCGCATATACTTGTATTTGTTTACTATTATACATACACTCAAATGGCACATCTGACAGTGAACCAAGACGTCGTAGAGAACAACCCAAAAGCAGAGCAACGCGAAGCTATCCAGCAAGAAATACACAAAGAAATGGGTCTGTTGGAGTGGGTCTGTGGGACTTGGATAGAGTGGTCGACTGTAATGTGATAGAAAGATTTGGCTTTTTTTGTTCAGCCTTTGTTATTCAGAATCAGTCCTGTCAGTAAAGAAATTTGCCCGCACTGCAATCTGACTCTCGCTGGCATTAACTTTCTCGTGGCACCTCTCGTGTTTGAGTTCAACATCACAAAGAAGGCGTTGCTGGAGATCTAAACTTTAGCCAAACCTTTACTGATACTATGAACCATTAACAGGTCGTTCGTCTTTCTTCTGTCTGCTAAAGTGTTTAGGGAGAACAGTTTGTTCCTCTCTCCACGCGAGGGATATCACGGTAGTCCATACCAGTATACTCTAACGGTGTTCTCTAACATGAGTTTTCTAGTGAAACAATTTTGGACTACTTCCAAGGCATTAATGGTCGACGTCTTCGTAGGGTTGAAAACAGGGGTGCCGCATTCCAGGATAGATCTTAGGTGTAGGTTTATACGCCTTGAGAAAACCCTTGGTGTTCCTGCAAGGGAAACATTTGAATATAGATTGTTTCAAAACTGTTTGCTTTTGTTTCAAAAGGCGATAACTTTGCTCCCAGAAGAAGTTAAAGGCTCATATGAAAGCTTAAGAAAACAGAAATTTTCTGACATACGAGCGGTATGGAATGTGCCATGCACTCGTCTGAAATTCTGCATTTCACACTCGATTGTTTGTGTTTTGCTTAAATACTTGTTATAATCTCCTAAGTGACCGTATCGATTGATTTGTGCTTCTTTTAAGATTTAAAGCACACTACGGCCAGCGAAAAATGAAGGGTATCATAAAAAATAGAGGCACTGTTTGAAAGGTTCTAACATTGCTGTCGGTGAAGCTTCTGAAGATGTTTGAGACTCATATGAAAGTACAGAGTGACGAGATTTCTGTGGCTTGTAAATAGTCAAGATCGCGCCATACCCCGCCTGAAGGCTTGTATTTCCGACTCGATTGATTGTGCATGGGGTGAGTGCTTGTTACAATCTTGTTACTACTTGGCCTGATTAACCTGTGATGTGCTTCTTGCAACGTATAGAACTTGGCAGTCACGTCAAAGATACTGACATGCGAGTTTGCTGATTGCACAGTTTAAATATGAGCAGGAGCCCCATTTTCCAAGACGGATTCTGTGGAGTGATGAAGCAACGCTCAACATTTAAGCTTTAACCTTAAGCATGAGAGGTTAGTCGGCATAACAGTACAGGTTAACCTGGCCAAGTAGTCACAAGATTGTAGCAAGCACTCAGCCCATTGCATCTGAAATGCAAGGTTTCAGGCGGGGGCATCGCGCAATCTCGGCAATTGATACGTCTCATAGTTTTTGTTGTCCTTTCATATCAGTCTCAAACGTCTTCAAAAGCTTCACCAGCAGAAATGCCAAACAGCAACCTGTATTATTATGATACCCTGCATCTTTCGCAGGCCATGTGTGGTTTAAGCTTTATTAACCTTGAAGAAGCTCAATCGATACGGCCACTTTGCGGAGAAATTATAGCAAGTATTCAAGCGAACACAATCAATCGTGTGAAATGCAGAATTTGAGACGAGCGCATGGTAGCATTCCATGATCGCTCATACGTCAGAAAGAAATGTCTATTTTCTTTGAAATCCACTTAACTTCTTCAGTACCTTTACTTTGAGCAAAGTTAGCACCTATCAAACAGTGTATACATTTTTGAGACACCCTGTAGATTAAGAAAACAGGAAGGGTGGCTTTTATCCCTGATATGTTTGCAGTATTCCGAGAATTCAAGTTTGTCATTGTACCTGGATATACCCTAGCTAACTTCATTGACGGCTATGTACCAGCTCCTGGTTGTTCAGAAGGTAGGCGTGTTGGAGGCACTAACAAGGGAAATCTATAAGCTTCCCCTAAAGATTCTCAGTGAGACCTACATGGTCTTGTAGGGCATTGGACGACGATCACAGATCTCACGACCGCCGATTTCACCCTTACTTCGCATATGGGAATTATTTAAGCTGCTGACTACGAATCTGCCATCTTTTTCTGAATTTTCACTTCTAAGGGGACCTTCCTAAGTGAGACAAGTATGGTTCAGTGGACGCGCGATATCACTCCACACAACAAAACCAGCTTCTTCCACATCTGACAACAGATTGAAAGCGGGTTATGGAGCGATTACGGTGCCCTACCTAAACCAAAATGTACTCTTTTCGAAAAAAATCGGATGGGGAACAGACACCCAGCAATTCCCCTAACCCCCTCCGGAATCGAACCCTCAACGCCCTTCCCGTAAGTCCGCATCGCTATCTACCCGCCTATTCCAGTCGATGCCACCTAATCGATGCGAATGAATCACTTGAATGTACCCTGCAGCTTCGGTCTAGGAATCGTCGTAAAGTTATCAGTATTACTACAACTAAACTTTAATTTGAGCTGCAAACCTTTTTGTAGGTTAAGCACTGAGCACGACAGGGGCCATTCCCGGTGTCACGTATGCCTTATCAGCCTGCTCTGAAGTGATAGAATTTTTTGCCATTTTCGGACCACCCAGTGGTCCGTAGCAAAAACGAAATAGTTCTGTGATCCTCGTCCGATGCCCTACAAGACCATATAGGTCTTGTTGAGAATCTTTGGAGGAAGTTCATGGGCTTCCATTGTAAGTGTAAAACCTTAGTTTTGTTGACTGCTATGGCTAAACCCAGGCATTTGACCTAAAAGCTTTCTGGAGATAGGCTGGACCGCTCGTCCAGTCGAGGTTGGCGTAATTTTTCGAACCATCCTGTATCAACATCATATGGCGTTCATATGTTCAAATTATCATATGCTGCACCGTGCCAAAGCTGTTAGGGTTTATGCCCTTCAGCCTATCTATGGATACAGTTTTTTGCTTGATTTGGCCTGACTCTGACTACTATACTGTTGAACAGCGGAGTCTGAAGATCAAAGGCCACCCATATCGACCGACATGGGCCACCCAGTTCCGCGACGACCCTACGTCCCGGTTTCGGCTGTGACCCTCCGGTCACCCTTTCACAGTGTCTTCTTCGATTCGAATAGCGTCGCCAGCGCCGAAATTTGATAGCCTGTTGCCCTCGGAAGTCGCTACTTCTCGTTACGTTGTTACACTGCTGTCGCAAAGCGAAATGAATTGTTGAAACGAGACCGAGGTTGGACTCCGTTTTTCACGGTCATCAGCTTCCGTCGTTCGCAGCATTCCTTCATCGTTGCGGGGATCGATGGAAAACGTCAAAGACTCTTCACTGAAGGTCCCATGCTGTACAGCAGCGTTTTTGGAGCGCTATCCATCAGCGCTGCGCGTTCTCTGGAGGCGAGCAGCAGGCTATGGGCGGTGTTGTTCTCTGAGGGCAGCGGATGAATTTGTTGGGTTTTTTGGTCCGGGTCGTACTGTGTGGTGGTTCCGTATCTCCACCTTTCATTGACAGACCTCGAATTCGTGACCGAACTCTACCAAATCTTATCAGCTCTTTTTTTGGGTTAGCCATCATATCGCTGCCAAATCGTCTATATAAGTAAGACCGCCGGAAAGAGTAGGTAGCCGGTCTTGTCTAACGACACATTTGTCTTCCTTTGCTCTCCTGTTTTCTTTGAATTGAACGGCCGGCGTTAGTCAATTCTGTTGGAGTGAGACATGAATTGCAGTTCTATGTCGTGTCCTGGAGTGATTTTCATCGCATTCTTATTCCGGCTAATGGACTTATAGGCACACCACGTTTTTGAGAAGTCAGTGATTTTGCTCCTCATCACTAATTGAAGGGTATCTGATAGATATGTGACGTGATTTCACGACTGACATGAAAGTGTTAGGCTGTCGCAAAATTAATCTCCGTTTCGGGGGTGTGTATAAATAAATAGGCTTTTAGCCTAAATCAATCCGTCTCAGGAAAAGCCGCATATACCATTCGGTAGGTTTTTCCCGCCCTTTAAAACATATGTGGATGTCGTTCTAGTTTTTCTAGCCGACTAGGCCTCCGCGAAATCATGAACCGGTGTGACTGTCGAGACATCATGTTTTACGAATTTGAATAGGGACATTCTGCGGCAGAGGTATCCCATATCCTTAGCAGCGCTTTTGGGGCGGACCTTGCGAAGGAGTGGTTGAGGCTCTGCTTCGAAAAATTCGCTTCTGGTGATTTTGATCTCGAAGAAAAACCGGATCGCGGGCGCAGGTCGTCGCTTGACGATGAAGTTTTGAGGAGAGCCGTCGAAGCAAATCCGGAGACGAACACATGTACGTCAGCAGACGACACTGACGTACATGATAGTACGGTAGCAAGACATCTGGCGAGAATCGGCAAGGAGAAGAGGATGTCATAGTGGGTGCCTCATGAGGCTGACCGATGAGCAGCGTCTGGCACGTTTCGGCACTTGTTCCAACCTGCTAGTTCGCCTTAAAAATGAGTCTTTTGTGAGCAGTGTTATAACTGTAGATGAAAAATGGGTCCTTTACGATAACATGGAAGCGGAGATTTGTCTGGGTAAGTGTAAGATAAGGATCCTCTTCCAACATCCTTTCCTAAACCCGACCTTCACCCTAAAAAAGTTATGCTTACTTTGTGGTGGCGTTGTAAAGGTGTAATCCATTACGACCTTTTTGCAGCCTGGTGGGGGCAATCACAGCAGAGTCTTATTGCTGTGATTCAGACCAAATCTATGGGAAGTTGAAAAAATTGTGGCGAGCAGTGGTGAGTAGAGGGCCGCTCCTGTTGCAGGACAACGCAAGCTGCACACCTCATAAATCACTCGGCGAAATTGACCCATTCAGTTATCGAAGTTCTCCCTCACCCACGATATTCTCCCGACTTTCCACCCCCCCCCCCCCACTGACTATCACTTTTTCCGAGCTCTTGACTCTCATTCGTGTCAGAAACAATATGCAACAATAATTGGCCGATGTGAATGCGCCCGGTGGGTTTCACGTCGATTAACAATGTTGTGTTTAAGCAGAGTTATAGCAGTTGAAGTAAAGCACTCCGTTTTGGTTATTAATTTTGCGACCGGCTAATATTTTCCTGTTTTAAGGGCGTGGGGCGCAGTCGGAGGGAGTACCGGCTGTCACGTGCAGCGGATACCCTGGTGCTTGACTCGGGAGTTCTCTCCCAGGCCACCAAACCTTCCATCGCTCTGGGGTTGGAAAATTGGTGCCACATTTGCCCTGAGGAAGCCAGAAAACCGACTTGTTTATCGGCTAGCCACCGCAACTCTTTATATAGGCCAAATACGCATTTCAGATTACCTCCACGTCCAGTAGAGAATGCGTGGCGCATTCCAGAAGGGATTGATTAACGTCGTTCCTTAATCGTTTGTCCTTAGTCATCAAGAAAATATGACGCAAGACAATAGTTTGACGTTTTATCGGTGTCCGAACTACTGAACGCTTTTGCATTCATGCTCTTGAAAATAAACTAGGTAGGCATAAAGTGGCAAAAACTTTCATGACAGGCCAAGCAGCACATTTCTTGGGCCCAGCGTGTCACGGCAGGGGGCTACGGCTCTATGTGCAGGTAAGGCGCATAGCACTGAGCACTGAATGTCACCCTAGTGCACAAAACGGATGATTTTGGTGCACGTTCTCTTGCATAAGAAGTTACCACGTCAAGAATCTACAAGAACCTGATTAGAGTGCGTATCTACACTCAAGTGCAGTATACATGTAGTCATGAGCAAGAGTCGTCTGGCTAAACTAATGTGAGAGGTGAGTCCCATGTCGAAAAATGTCAACGTAGAGGAGGCATAATGGATTTGGAGTCCTTCATGTTGTCTCCTCGACATTCACTGGTGAAGTGCATTAGAATATGAATTGCTCTGTTCTCCGTATCGGCAAGACGTGGGAAAAACATCCAAGTAGGAGCCTGACACCGCATGATAGCCGTCGTGATGAATATTCATACGGGAATTAGTCGCCACCCTCATGCTCTTCCGTGTCCGCTCGGCGCGTTTGCTTTACTGTTTGAGGCGCGGTTCATTTTCATTCAAGGCGTGGAGATATGGGCCGCCTTGGCTAAGAGTTTGTTGTTTATCTCTGTGGCAGTTGTTATCCTCTTCATCTTCGGACATGTGGTAGCGCAGACGTAGGACCTAATTCACCCTCCGGGTCGGTGAATTGGTGCCAGACTTGTCCGGGAAGAGTGAAACACTGACTTGTTCATCGGCTGGCCAACGCAAGTCATTGTGTAGGCCCTATACGCATTCAAGTTTGTCACGATATCCTGTAGGAATAGAGTGCATGACCCATCCTCCAAGGGGATTGACTACCGTCGACCATCATCATTTATCCTCTGTTACCAAAATCGTATAAAACACCCAACATAAGACTAACTCGAAAGGGTCAAGGCTTCTACTGTAGTGATATCCTGGAGATGATCAAGAAGGTAGGATGGTAAGCGATAGTATTACATTGAACCGAAAGCTTCCGCCGTTTTTGTCTTCTCTTCTTCTGGCTTTAGCATTCAATTTTCGATTCAAAAAATTTGCTGAGAATTTCTTTGAAACTTCGTGCTTCATCTGCCGCAAAAAAGTGAATACATTATTTGAAATTTCCTATTTTTAAGAGTAGCAATATTTGCTTTGAAGTGCAAGAGAGTAGGAGTGAATAAATAAATAAATAAATAAATAAATAAATAAATAAATAAATAAATATTACGAGAAGAGATCGCGCCATGCAGTCATTCGGTACGTCTCCCCATGCAGGCTGAATTTTTATAATAACGAAATAAGAAGGGATAAACGCTGCACTTCTTGCAACGCAAAAAGTGGCTGCGTTTGAGAACTCCCATAGAAGTTTGAAACCGTTTTTTTGCTAATAGTAAAAATTTCATAGAAATTCAGGCACTTTACTCACTTTTTTCAGGCATGCGAATCACAGAATTTCAAGGAAGGTCATAACAAAATTTTGAATCGAAAATTTATTTTCACCACACCAAAACTGCTCGGTTTAATTTGGAAGACGTCGGTTTCGACTTCGAAGGTGTTTAGTTTAACTGCAAATGTGTCCACATCGAATTGAAAAGGTTCAAATGAGACGTGAAAGTGCTAAGTGTAGGCACTCTTCCTTCCGGGGTACTTTGGGATCTTGGGCGCAGATTCGAAGCGCCTCGAGGCCATAGCGTGCAGCGGTCTGAGCAGCGGCTGCACTAACTGGAAGCTGAATTCGAAGACTGCATCTATTCAGCGAACGTCCTATGGAAGATTCATCAACAGTTAAACTCTCGGGAATGCGAGATAGAGATAGTGGACAGAGGTAAATGCTCCATCGTAAGTATCTCTACCTCTTATACCCACGGGTTAGTCCCCTGGACTTAGCTTTACCATCGAGGGTCCACAGGTCTAATATATGTATAGGTATAGGTCTGTATGGGTCTTGCAATCTCCATATATCTCTAGCAGCTAATGAGGTGGACCACACCAAGATTCGGTGCCCTCTTTGCCATATGGGCAGAGGGTGAGTTATAGAAACATGACCGTAAAGACGATTCCGAACTAGGTGTCTGTCGCCTTTGATTGTCCGGTGGCACCTCCATCATAAATTTTCGCCCTCACTTCTGATCGTCAACAATTATATATCGAGGATGTATGGCACCAGAAATGTCTTGATAAGTGGTCACAATCTGCTGAAGGTCAGGCGGAAGGAATGAGAAAGTTATTTCCTCGAGGAAGAGATGTTCTCAATAACTGTGGTAGCGCTGGTCCCCCTTTATACTCTTACTTCCAATCGCAATAGTATGTGGGTTCTATAGCCATTGAAAGCCGCTTTTTTTTTGCAAGGGGGTGGGCTTCCTTGATCCGTTGCGGTCCTCCATCCCAGCGGATACGCTCGGCGATTTGCGAGAGGTTCTTCATAACAACGTGCTTCATGCGGTGAGAGTGTGAGGAAGCGCGGTGTGAAACAATTTTCTTGCTGGTAGAACCCAAAAATTCCAACTTTTACTTGCGTTGTGGTCGATTAAAGGGTCATGAATTTTCGATACATGTTGCAAAGGCGCAGCGAGGGGTGTGGGAACGCGCCGTTGCTCCTACCGTAAGCAGCAATCAGGCACCGACTCCCCCAGCACAGGCTGGGCACATGGTTGGCTGTCGTGATCACGGTAGGAGCAGTGGCGCGTTCCGCACCCCTGAGACATGTACCAAATGCTATGCTTATTTAGGGCTTAATCAGGGGAATATAGGGCAGTCAGAAAAGTTGCCTGCACTTATTACACCCCGAATCGGTTCAATGTTCGGTTTCCGCCTAGGTAAACCAGGTCTTTCATCTTCTATCAGTATTAGTTAGCAATAGTCTTCGACAGGAAGAGAAGCCACTGACTTCCCTTTTGACTGCCCTGCGTTTTGTAGGCCAAATACGCATTAAAACTGCCTCCGCGATATCCCGTGCGACTCGACTGTGTGGATGATGCCACAAAAGGATCACTTAATACGCAGCTTTGTCCTTTAATCCTTTACAAAATAAATTTCGAGGAGCACATGTTCTGTGATCAAACCTTATCGAAGTCAACAGTTCGTTCACTGTGCTCGAAGACATCGAAGAATTGGATATGTAGACCTGAAGTTAAAACAACCCCACTGGTGTTTCCTATTACTACCTAGGTCGCTGATCTTACCTGCCATCTCGCGGATTGAGCCTCTGTGTTCATTTTCAAACTCTGGGTTAGCGAATTATGGTCCATGAAGATCCGTAAGGTTTTCGTTCTAGAACAAAAACGGTCCTTGTTCTTCTTGTAGTCAGCCATGTGAGGTAGCGGGATCTAAAATGCTGAGTTACCAGGCTGTCCAATAATTCTTGTCCGAAAATAATAATAAATTTCACCATTTTTAATTTTTTTTTTCAACTTTCTTGAAAAGCAAGTCTGTTCAACAATATAATCACCACAGTTATCCACAACAGTGGCCCATCGATTGGGCAGGTCGCCGATGCCCTTCGCCCAGAACTCCGGGGGCTGCGACTCGAAGAAGTCCGCGCTGTCGGATTTGAGGTTGTCGTAGTTGGTGAATTTTCCTCCGGCCAAATGGTGCTTCAGCGGGCGGAACAAGTGGTAGTCGGAGGGGGCGAGGTCCGGGGAATACGGCGGATGGGCAACCGTCTCCCAGCCGAGCGTCGCCAACTTCTGCTGGGTCTCCTTCGCCACGTGGGGGGCGCGCGTAGTCGTGCAGCAGGTGGACCGAGGCCCGTCGGGGACGCTTTTCTCGGATGGCGGCGGCTAGTTTCTCGAGCTGATCGGTGTAGATGGAGGCGGTGACCGTCCTGCCTTGCGGGAGCAGCTCGAAATACAGCATGCCCTTGGCGTCCCACCAGAAGGCCTCCCGCTGTGCCCCCTGTCCTCGAGGCTCGTGTCGCCGCTCTCGAAACGATTGAGCCAGCGCCTGACTGTGCGTTGGGACACTGCATCCTCCTTGCACGCTCTGCAGATGTTGGCGACCGCGGAGCCTGTGTCGTTGCCAGCAGCCACTCGTAGTACATGAACGTACGAATTCGACCTTGGTCCATTTTAGCTTGTACTGGTAGCTAGACGCGGGGACTACGCCTTATATACCCCTGGCGTGGAACTCTGGAGAATCTTCTAGAAGGTTTTTACACTTGCCTGATATTATAACACTTCTAAGGAAAATTATAGAATTTTGAAAATTTTCGGACAGAAATTATTGGACAGCCTGGTAATTGCTCGCCATGTCAAAATCGGGGGGCGCGTGTAGCGCAGTCGGAGAAGGTGCTGGCTATCGCGTACACCCGATACCACGTTCCTGGTTCGGATTTCCCGCCCAGGCCAAACAAGCCTTCCATCCCTTCGGGGTCGGCGAATAGGTCCAAGAATGACTTGCCTGGGAAGGATTAAAGCGCTGTTTTCTTCACGGCTGGCCACCACAAGTCATCATAGTGTGACCAAATACGCATTTAAATCGCCTCCACGGTATCTCGTTGAAGTAGAATGTGTGGCGCGTCACAAAAGTGATTGAATAACGCCGTCCTTTATCCTTTATCCTATAGCAGAATCGCGCAATACTTTGCTCAAGGACATAAGGAATTCTTCATGTGAAGTGGTCTCAGTGACACGTTCTTTCTCTCTTCAATGGCAAGAAATGATTGAAAACTTCATGAGATAACTGAAACTGGTTCTCTGGGTGTTAGGCGTGATCTTTTGCTTTTTCAGGCAAGTGTCAACTGCAGTGAATCGCTGAAAAATCTCCAGCCAATCGTGAGAGTTCTGTTGCACTTTGAAGACGGCGACACGGAAGTGGCGGAGTTCACAAAGGATCAGGTTGGAGCCTCGCTATCCTCGTTCCAGCTGAGCAGTGCTAACGTGCATTCATTTCAGTTCCAAGTCTTCCTTGGTCAACTAGGCGTCGACCCGGTGAAGAGTCTCTAGTCGATGTTTCGCCGATCATCTAGGGCTTATATTACTAAATCCGCGTTTATTGTTGGCGGCGGGCTGTTGGCTTATGGCTCCGCCGAATTGCTTTCGAGTTCAGAGACGTTTTATAGTAAAGTGGTTAGTGGATTTCTTCGTATTCTTTGTTGAACAAACTGCGCACGTTCACGTTTCCTTGGTGTATGTTTGCGTTCCGAAGGCGGATTTCAAACGCAACTGTCAGCGGGATTCCTATTATTAAATCAAAACAGGCGCAACCGAACCTTCCGTTCCTCCAGAATCAGTAAATTGCTACCATGCTTCTGTGGGGAGGGTAGAATACTGACTTCCATACCAGCTGACAACCACAGCAAGTTTTATAACTCAAATAAATGACAAAAGGATAAAGGGTGGCGTTTATCAACCCTCTATGGATTGAGCCACGCACCATACTTCGACTTGTTAAATCGAAAAGGGATTTCGCGGTGGAAACCTGAATGCGTATTTGACCTGCACGATGACTTGTGGTGGCCACTCGAGGAACAAGTCAGTGTTTTATCCTTTTCAGGCAAGTCTAGAACCAATTCACCGAGGGATGGAAGGTCAGGTAGACCTGGATGAGACCCCAACCCAGAACCTGGTTTCGAGGTGCACACGATCGTTTCCGACTGCTATCACGTGCCCATGACTAGCAGAAATATGCCTCCAAATTGTCTCCATGGTTTTCTACAAAACTAGAATATGTGGCACATCCCAAAAGGGGACTGATTATCTCCGAACATTGTCGCAGTCGCCTTACACCTGTTGCCAAGTCTGTTGCTGAACACATTTATGTCACACATCAAGTGATGAAATGCGGGAATAATCTGTGGCGTCTGCCGTTGTTTATTAACCGTTCGATAACGTTTATTTGTTGCAAATTGGCCAATACATTTGCAGAACTTCAGCCCACATTATAAGATCAGAGCAAAAATGAATAATTTAGATTATTGTTGGTTACTCTTGGAGCCTATGCACCAATAATCATATAGTATAACTTCCACTTTAAGCGGTCAGTTGTGGGCAAAAACTGACGCTGACGAGGATTGGCAATGATGGGCATAGTCGACACTGTTCGTTTGTTATGATGCTTCTTCACAGGTGATATGACTTCTTCCGAAGATCTCGATTTTGAGGAAAAATCTGTCTAGTTCTAGCACTGTCCGATACTGGCCGGTCAGCAGAGCTTGCTCCCTTCCTTAGAACCGTTCGGCGGTCATTATATGAATTCGCCAGCTTGTTCCTCAATCGCTGTGAAACTCTCTTGCGGTCATTAATTTTGCGAGGCCGACCTACGAACTGACGAACAGACTACCCATTTCATATAGAGCGCCATATGATATCGTGGAGCTTAAGTAATAAAGAAGGTGAATCTAGGGGTAAACAAGTACTAGGTGTGGCTATTGTATTGTATTGCATTATCGTGCTCTCAGTCTTAAAGATCCTCTCACCTTATAGGTTGAGTTTCCGAGACCGGTAGGCAAAACTATTCCCCAACTCTGCTGTTGAAAAATGCTGTATGGAGAGCGATGGAGTACTAGGTACAAATCCAAACAATCGGTCCTTGATTAGTGTGACTCCAACGCCTTTCGGCACCATGCGGGGTATCCTCTCTCTGCATACATAATATTCAATCAGAAGAGTTGTCCGAGGGTGAAAATGCAGTCTTTCCCGTTTCCAGGGTTAGGAAACTCATTCTATAGAGTAAACCTAAACCTGAAACCATGGTAATATTATAAAATACAATAGCACCACCTCTGCAAAGTAGGCGATAAAAGAGCCCCACATTCCCATGCTAGAGAATGTGGAGGTATAGACCTTCAAAATACCATACTTCCAAGTGAAATATATTTCGCTTGTATTATTCTAATTTTAGATAATCTCTTCGAAAAAAATTCGACTAATAGGCTTGTATTCAGGTGATGCCACTGATCCACCGACACATTGATGGCGAGACGTCACATCAGTACGCAATTCGAGCTGTTTCCTGGGGTCTTCTTCCTCGCTTCAGCAAAAGTTTAAAGGAGTATCCCGAGCTGAAGTGTGAGGTACGTGATCTAGACCGGACTCACAAGGGAACTGTCTGAACGGTACGCCGGAATGGAAAGAACGAGTACTATAGGGGGAATCCCGTCCTCCAAGTAGTAACAGAACATGTTTTGTTTTTGCCGAATCCTTGAGGCAAACGAGTACGAGGGCTAATAGTTAAGGGTCCGCAGAGCGAGCTCTTCACGGCAGCGCAAGATCCCGTTGTCGTGGACTCGGCGGCGCAGTGGTAGAGGGCACACCTCATGTTTGTGAGGTCTAGGGTTTGGTTCTTATGCTACGTGGCGTTTTTGCAACTTTTACCATAGTATCGGATTTCTATAGAGATTTCCATATCTGGACTTGTTTTTGGAGTTTGCTACGGTAGGATTTTTTATTAGTTATTATTTGTCGACATCTCGTAATTCACCAGCAATGTCCGAAATATGCCAAATGCGATTTGTATGAAACTTTTACTCCAATAAATTATTCTCATTGTCAATGTAAAAATTTTTGACACAGGAACAACATGAAACAGCGGGAGAGTGCCAGAAAAACGCCTCAAATGCAATTTATTAGTGTCGGTGAGGTGAGTGCCACCAATGTACTCAGTGTAGGAGGGGACCACATGATCTTCAACTTGGCCTACCACCTCGATCAATATTCTCGCCTCTGTTATGCTTACAAAGTCGCGCGGTTATAACAGGCTGCTGCCGCCAACGCTGACTCTACAATGTCTGACAACCCTCGAGTGGTCATTCACCTACTGACACTGAAGTGCAGATCTCCACTGGATGCTGTCCCTTCGAGAGACGAGATGAAGCTGGCGGAAATGATAGCAAGTATCCTACAGGATTTCGATCTGCGACAGCTGGAACTCGACGAAGTTGAGAAGTTGGAGGTAGTGGAAGAAGAGGACCAGAAGAAGATTGTGCCGTGCCAGGAACTGTGAAGCCAAACACAAGTACAGATATGGAAATCTCTATGGAAATCCGAAACTATGGTAAAGGTGCAAAAACGCGACGTAGCATAGGACCAGAACTCTGGACCCCACGAACACGAGGCATGCCCCCTACCACTGCGCCACCCAGTCCACGCCACCGGGACCTTGCGCTGCCGTGAAGAGCTCGCTCTGCGGACCCTTAGCCATTACACCCTCGTACTCTTCCTCAAGGATTCGGCAAAAACAAAACATGTTCTGTTGCTATTAGGGGGACGGTGATTCTCCCTATGGTACTCGTTCTTGCCGCTCCAGCGTACCGTTCAGACAGTTCCATTGTCAGTGGATCTGTAGTATTATAATCAAACTAGACATGTCGTCAGTAACTAATGGTAAGAGAATGCTGCGATGTCCCTTACTTACGACACCCACCGCATTTTCGGCAACTCTAGTGAGTTTCTAACCTTTTCGTACTGCCGAAGTTCCTACCCCTCGCATGTTTCCTCGCGACTCCTAAGGGAGTTCCCATCGGTTTTTTCGGTGCGATGATTCACAGACTTTCACAGCTTTCTATGCGGTAGCACGAGAAGGCCACCAGCATCGACTAAGCCGCGCGGAGGATCGATATTGGTGGCTTTCATGCAGGTTGGGCTGTTTTACGCGTCCTTATGTAGGATGGATCACCGCTCCCGCGGCAGCCATGCTAAATTGTGACCTTAACATTTCACGCATGTCTATAGTATTGTCACCGAGTATATAGTCTGTATGTCCGCGATGAAGCACCTGGTAACCGGTTCACAGAGCGGCGGATTGGAATGTTGCTTCATGCGAGGGAGGCAGATGGCTCGGTTCCCATGTATACCCACATTTTTGCATTGCTGGTATTCCATGCACAATTGGGGAGGGGGATCTGGTGTCCACGCAATTTCAGGTGTTTTCTGCATATTTTTCCAACGATATGCTGTGGATAACAACCTTGTTGAAACTTGTTTACAACTAAGCCATGTTTAAGTAGAGTTCATAGTAAAAATGTTCCCAAGAGAATTACTTTCCACAGCATACTGTTGGGAAAATGTGCACAAAAGACATGAAAATTGTGTACACATCAGACTCCTCTCTCAATGTTGCTTGGAATACTAGCAATGAAAAAGTGTCGGAATGCATGGGAGCCGCCAAAGAACGAACTTCCTGCCTCCTTCGCAAGAAGCACCTCCTTTATCCGCTGTACTCCGAACTGCTTGCCGGCCGCCACGGGCGTACCAGTGATCCGTGAGGGTACCCTGCCACTCCATAGTAAGGACGCTGAGGACCTCCTAGTTTTGGTTTCACGACCTGGCAGAAAGAAAGCATACTTCCATACTAATTAAAGGGTGAAGATTCTGGCTATATGACTCTTCTCCTCAATGCAGCCGCGCACTTTAAACTCCCCTTGTAAGCCACACACCGAAGACTTCCCGCTAGATGAACACGTGTCAGGTGTTGATGCGAGCAGGCTGTTCCATACCAGGTTTTACCCCTCTTATGTTCTATAGCCTTACATCCATATTTTAGTCCCTTTCAGTCAGCTCCAAAGTAAATACTTCGTTTTCAGTTTCTCGGGAAGCAGCTGAAGAATCCTATAGGATTGGCGGCCGGCTTCGACAAAAACGGTGAGGCGATTCGTTCATTGGCCCGAGTTGTCGGGCTTCGGCCTCATCGAAATCGGTACCGTGACGCCAATCCCACAGAAAGGTAACCCACGGCCACGGGTATTTCGTCTTCTAGAAGACGAGGTGAATAACGTTTTGGTAGTGGAGAAACACTGAAAAGGTGCTGTACCGATTCGGACACTTTTGCTCCTCCTCGTTGTAGCGACGACGTTCAGGGCATCATCAATCGATACGGCTTCAACAACGACGGTGTCGGTCGCGTACAGCAGCGTGTGAAAGCCGCTCGAGCCGACTGGAATGACAACTTGGCGATGTTCGGTGTGAATATAGGCAAGAACAAGCTCTGCGATGAGGCCAGGTGTGTTTCCTGCTGGTCTTCGGTGCAAGGGTCTCAGGGGACCGTATATGAGGCACATAGTGCTAAAATCGCCTGAAAATAAAGGATAACGCACCGTGTTACTCATTCCCTTTTGGGGTGCGCCACGCTTTCTACTTTTACGGGATGTCGTGGAGCCGATCTGAATGCGTATTTGGTTACTTGGTTATACAATGACTTGCGGTGGCCAGCCGATGAATAAGTCAGTGCTTTATTCTTCCCATACAGGTCTGGTAGCAATTCATCGACCCCGGAGGGATAGAAGGCTTGGTAGCCTGGGCGGAAAATTAGAACCAAAAACTTGATATCGGGGTGCACACGACAGCCGCTACCTCCTCCGGCTGAAAAAAGAAGCGAAT
>CANDYH010000490.1:0-38507 GCA_947396885.1 Heligmosomoides polygyrus polygyrus | reverse complement strand
GGAAGGTGCTATACATGCGCTTTGTTCAACCGAGCGTAACTCGCTCAATTTTGAGAGTTATGCAAATGCGGGTGACACTCAGAAAACTAGAAGAAATTCTCTTTCCGATGATCACAAAAGCGCCTTTCAAAAAAGATATCTTCATGCGCGGCCGGGGGGGGGGGCGGTTTTGCCAAAAATCGCAAAGAAATCGCACACCCCCCCCCCCCCGGCCGCGCATGAAGATGCCTTTTTTGAAAGACTGTTTTGTAATCATCAAAAAGACATCTTCTGTAATTTTCTGAATGCCACCCGCATTTGCATAACTCTCAAAATTGAGCGAGTTACACTCGGTTTAACAAAGCGCATGTATAGCACCTTCCAATCACATCGACTAGCAATCGACCGGTGATCTATCCTTCTTGATCACATTGATAATAGTCCCAGATAAGCTTAATTTTTTATTATGCATCAGTCAAAGATTGAGCTTTTGATAAACTACATTTCAACTCTAGAGATCGTTCCGTTCAGGTAGAAAAATCTTTATTTTGAAAAAAAAAACTTGGGCATGACCTTACCTGATTGCAGGGAAAATTGCTTAGGAAAGGGTCGATCCTAGAATAGCTATGAAATAAGAATTATCGTTTTCCTAAGTTACACTCTAGCTTTAGAGATCGTTCCGCTCAGGAAAAACTTTATTTTTGAAAAAAAATTGAGCATCACCTCACCTGATCGCAAGGAAGACCGCTTAGGGAAGACTTGATTTTTTTAAGCAAGCGGTAAATAAAATCTGTGCTGTGGCGAACTCCAGTTTCAGCTCCAGTTGTAGCCTTTTTCAGGAAATATTTTGTTTTTAAAATATTGAGAGAAAAATTCAGGAAAATCACTTTACCTGATCGGATGAAAGGTACTTAAAAGAGGCCTGATTTTTTTCTGCTGCAAATTGAAGGTTAACTCTCGGTAGGAGCCATATACAACAACTATTTAAATTTTTATTAGATCCATTCAAATTCAAATGACGTCTTCGTTCCGTAGAAAAGCGGTGCTCATGGTGTTGCTATGTCGTTGCGATGCCTAAAAATCTTCACTTAATCGATTTATTTGCTTTAAAACATAATTAATTGAATATTAATAATTTTTTAATTACAGACCTCTGCTTATACTTGTGAATGAGCCATCCCTCCAAAAAAAATTTCCTTCGGAACCATGCCGAAGTACGACTCCCCAGCTTGAGCCAAAGTACACCCCCTCCACCCCCCTCACCCTCCTAACCACGAACTCCAATTTCCAGTGCATGTAAAGACCAGCGCCTCCTAACGTTTGTACTCAAGGGAACACTACATATGTACAACTTCGAAAAAATCATCGAGTGATTGTTAGGAGCATCCAGTCCAAAAAAGCTAGAAAATACAAGAACGTGTCATCAAATGAAATCGCACAGTAAGGTTTATTTTTTTCAAAAGCAAAGCATGGGCGTGAAAACTTAAAAAAAAGATAGGAAATTGTTCAGAAAAGACGATAGTATTCCGCGTCGCGTCACTGATCATTAGAAGGCGTCATAAGGTCTTGGCACGGTATAACGTGAGAAAAAGGTAAAAAAATATCACGCTGTCTTATTGGGGAAATTCCTGCAGATTCACTCCTAAGCGTTCCACACTCTTTTTTGCTGTCGTGCGTGTTTTCACTTCATGGGGTACCTCTATAAAACACTCAACTCTTAACTGTCCCTCATAGCTCAGTCGATAAATTCATGCTCATAAATTTGTTTCGTAGCGGATTTTGTTCTGGAGCAGCATTATGGTAAAAACAGCTAGGATCCATGTAGGCGTGTAGCAGCATACACTGGATAAGCGTGTGGATTATTCACGAACAAACGTCATTGCCATTCCTCGTTTCACGCACCAAGCCGCAAGAGAAGAGAAAACGCAATCTTCAGAAAAGCTCGAAAATTGAAGTGCGAAGCGGTGATGCGGAAACTCTGTACGGCCTTCGTAAAAGCCTAGTTGCAAAAAACTAAACAACTTAACCTTACGCCGTACAGTGCGCAAAAAGAATCACTTTGCGCAGGCTGTCACATTTCCAGGGAAGGAGCGATCAACTTTTGCTCAACTAATGCGGGCGACGCATGCAAGCGGGAAGGAATGAAATGAGTTCAAAGGATGGAGACAAGGTTTTTGTTCAGAAGTTATGGTGTGGGTCATAATGTACTAAGGTATGCTCGGGTAAGAACCGGATGTAACACATCACTAGTATTTGGCAGGCAGCTGATGGAATGCATGAAGCTCAAGTTTGATGCGAGGAAGAGTGCTCGTCAACATAAAAAGATCTCACGGCTGCAGAGGCTGATGACGAAGAGGTTCTTCGATGCCTGCGACACGACATTGCGTGTATCTCGAGTGCACTCTGGAAGTTGTAATCAGAGAGCAAAGAACCCTTAGGAAAACCCCCGCATCGCTTCCTGTGCTCAGCTGAAGTAAGCAAGGAGCACGTCAGTAGGACAACCGTCTGGTGTCGGTCGTCTTCTGTTCTGTACCAACCCGGCCGAGCCATGCGCTTAAGGAGAGTGAGAAGAAGCGCTGTAAGGTCAAAGGCGCGGGATCGAAAGCGTTCTGTTAGTTCTAAATATATAAGGCTCGCTCTCCCTTTATGTCCTCTTCCTGCTCGTATCTCCGATTTAAGGATACAGAGACGATATGAGGCGCCTGGCAACACAGACAGAGCAGTCGCCGGTTGTGGCGTGCAGCCGATTCCAGGTTCCTGGTTCGGGTTTCTCGCCCAGGCCAACTAAGCCTTCCATCCTTTCGAGGAAGATGAATTGGTTAGCTCATTTGTCTGAGAAAGAGAAAACACTGCCTTGTCCATGGCTGGCCACAAGCAAATCATTGTATAAGCCAAATCCGCGATAAAATTCCCTCGACGACGACTCTTATTATTAGAAGGACAATGTGTGGCGCATTCCAGGAAAGATTGACTAACGCCGTCCTTTGTCTTTGTCTTATCGATATAGGGTATGATACAGGCTCGCGATAGCATTGTGACAAGAGGCGCCCGATGTCCTGTGCACACTGATACGAAATAAGCCTTCTGTCCATTCGAGATCGCTGAATAGCTACTAACTTGTCTGAAGGAAAATATTAGGGTGATTCATACGGTCTTGCGTATTTTTCATAATTTCAAATTTTCATATATTTTTAGCAAACTAACCTTACTCATCGCCCATCTTTGTAGATGACTGTCCTCCATCGTTCCAGCAGGGAACGGATGCCGTGGCGATTGAAATGCAGGAGTTTCGATTCGAAAAAGTGACGAAAGTCGGATTCGAGCGCCGCTCAACCATCGTATCGTTTTCCTCCTAGAAAGTGAGCTAGCGATCGGAACCAAGGTAGTCAGTTGCGTCAAGGTCAGTTGAATAGGACGGGAATGGGAAATCACTTCCCCTCCTAATAGCTGGAGCATTTCATGGGTCATTTTTGAAGTGTGCGGTTTTTCATTGTCATGGAGGAAATAAGTCGGGTTGTGGAGTCTTGTCGTGTTATTTAACTAACTTAACATAGTTAACTTAATTTGAAGAGCGTGGCCGAGTTCTTGTAGTTGGTTGCAGTACACCCGACTGTTGATGGTGCCACCAGAAAGGAGAAGTAAACAACTTCAGGAACGTCCCAGAAGACACTCAGCATCAACCGAAAAAAAAGCGAATCCAACCGAAGTGGCACAGACAAAATACGCATTCAAATCGCCTCCGCGATATTCAAAAGAAGTAGAATGCGTGGCGCACTCCTAACAGTAGTTGATTAACACCGTTCTTGTGCAATATGTGCGAAAAAATAAATTTAAAAATGAAAAAGTAAAAAATAAAATAAAATAAAATAAAATAAAATAAAATTGGCTCCTGTGATCATGACAAAGCGTAATAACTATGAACTAATATGCACAAAAACATTTTTTTGTATGTGAAAAAGTCACGCAATGTTAAAACAACAAGAAAAAAACAAGAGAGAACATGTTAATAAATGGAACAACACAAATAGTGATAACCAGATACTGCATGGTCAAACACGCATAATTTGGTAACCTATTAAGAAGCTTGGCAGTACGCGGACTCGAACTCGAAAACATGCCGGTGTGCTTCCATCAGGCGGCACTCCTTCCGAGTGCGCCACAAGACACATCACGTGGGGTGCCATAGGGTTGATGAGCATTGCGCACACGTTTTCACACCCCTTTCTCAGGTCTTTAGAAAAGCGTTCAGCAAAAACTGACTGTAATTCTGGATTCCGCTCACACGGCCCTACCTCATCTGTCAAAACAGCCAAAGTTCACCCTGAGTTAGAAACCTTTCCTTGTAAGCATTCCATACCTCAAGACATGACAAAGGAATTTTCAATGAGGAGCTTCAAAAAAAACAATCGCAGATTCGTAGATACTTCTGCAAATAACTTGTTTTCACTAGATGAGCGACCTCCAGCGACATTTTTTCCTTCTCCTCTGTTATGGCCACTTCAAAATGACGACTTTTGTGAAGTGCCTGATTCCACTGCATTTTAAAAAATTCTAGCATGATAAAAATTGTACAAACCATTATTGAGCAACAATTTTATACGAACATTTTGATGTTATCATCATCATCATCATCATCATCATCATCATCATCATCATCATCATCATCATCATCATCATCATCATCATCATCATCATCATCATCATCATCATCATCATCATCATCATCATCATCATCATCATCATCATCATCATCATCATCATCATCATCATCATCATCATCATCATCATCATCATCATCATCATCATCATCATCATCATCATCATCATCATCATCATCATCATCATCATCATCATCATCATCATCATCATCATCATCATCATCATCATCATCATCATCATCATCATCATCATCATCATCATCATCATCATCATCATCATCATCATCATCATCATCATCATCATCATCATCATCATCATCATCATCATCATCATCATCATCATCATCATCATCATCATCATCATCATCATCATCATCATCATCATCATCATCATCATCATCATCATCATCATCATCATCATCATCATCATCATCATCATCATCATCATCATCATCATCATCATCATCATCATCATCATCATCATCATCATCATCATCATCATCATCATCATCATCATCATCATCATCATCATCATCATCATCATCATCATCATCATCATCATCATCATCATCATCATCATCATCATCATCATCATCATCATCATCATCATCATCATCATCATCATCATCATCATCATCATCATCATCATCATCATCATCATCATCATCATCATCATCATCATCATCATCATCATCATCATCATCATCATCATCATCATCATCATCATCATCATCATCATCATCATCATCATCATCATCATCATCATCATCATCATCATCATCATCATCATCATCATCATCATCATCATCATCATCATCATCATCATCATCATCATCATCATCATCATCATCATCATCATCATCATCATCATCATCATCATCATCATCATCATCATCATCATCATCATCATCATCATCATCATCATCATCATCATCATCATCATCATCATCATCATCATCATCATCATCATCATCATCATCATCATCATCATCATCATCATCATCATCATCATCATCATCATCATCATCATCATCATCATCATCATCATCATCATCATCATCATCATCATCATCATCATCATCATCATCATCATCATCATCATCATCATCATCATCATCATCATCATCATCATCATCATCATCATCATCATCATCATCATCATCATCATCATCATCATCATCATCATCATCATCATCATCATCATCATCATCATCGTTTTCAATAGCGTTTGTCCCGCTTGGTGGCGGGGTCCGCTCTTCTTGTCTGGCGATGCCACTTCTCCCGATCAAACGCTTGGTCGGGATGGACACCAGCTAACTTCAAGTCCATATGCAACGTATCTAGCCAACGTTGTTCTGGGCGTCCTCTGGGCCGTTTTCCACAGACTTCAAGTTTCAGGCCAATCTTACACACGGTGTTGTCGTTAGCGCGAAGGACGTGACCATACCATCGTAGATGTGCTTCGCGCAACTTGTCAGCTATCGAGGCGACACCGAACCTTTGTCGCATGGTTTCACTGCGAACGCGGTCTAATCGCGTTACTCCAGCCGTCCACCTTAGCACTTTCGTCTCCATTACACTGAGGCGGCTTTCAATTTCCTTCGTCACGGGCCAACACTCAGCACCGTACGTCGCTACTGGGAGGACGACTGCTCTGTACACCTTTGACCTGAGGTACTCAGGTATTGTCTTGTCGCAAAGCACCCCAGTCAACGAATGCCATTTGGACCAGGCTGCACTCACACGTGCCTTCACCTCCAACTTTGGGCTGCCATCGTACGTGACTGTTGATCCAAGATACTTTATAGATGTAACTCGTGAGAGCTCAGTCCCATTGATTTTAATGGATCCATGCTCATTTACATCCGTCGTCAAGTACTCCGTCTATTTGACGTTTACCTTGAGTCCGAACAATGCTAAGCGATCGCACCACGCCTGTGCCTGTCGCTTGAGCTCTGCTTTGTCTTCGCATGCAAGCATGACGTCATCAGCATACAGCAGCATCCAAGGAGCTGCCCTTTGGAGATCGCGTGTAATTGCATTCATGACGATCACGAAGAGCAGTGGGGAGAGCGCAGATCCCTGGTGCACTCCGACGGAGATTGGAAACTCCATCGAGGTGCCCGCTGGTGCTCGCACTCGGCTTATTGGGCACGAGTACAGAATGCGCACCCACTCAATAAGCTCTTCAGGAACACCATGTTCTCGCAACGCGTACCATATCACTTCCCGCGGAACGCGGTCGAAGGCCTTCTCCAAGTCCAGGAAGGCAAAATGCACCGGTTTCTGTTTCTCGCGGTGCTTCTCTAGCACAAGACGAACGGCGTGTATGGCATCAACCGTCCGACAGCCGGTAACGAAACCACACTGATTATTGGAAAGCTGAACGACATCCCGAATACGTCCATCGACAATTCGCTCAAAGGTTTTCACCGTGTGCGAAAGAAGGCGAATTGGACGGTAACTAGCACAGTCTGCAGGACTGCCCTTCTTCTTCCAAATCGGAATAGTCGTGCTTTGCTGCCAACCCTCAGGCACTTTCTTCTCAGCAACAACCTGATTGAAAAACTCAGTCAGCCAGTCTGCAGCGCACCAGCCCTTCGACTTCCACAGGTCAGCTGGCAGGTCATCGGGACCAGTGACTTTGCCTGACTTCATCTTCTTCAGGGCTGCTTCAGTTTCGCTCACTGTGATCTTCTGAACGGGACCGTATACAGGTGACGCAAAAGGAACAGCAGGATGTTCAAATTCTACATTCGAGATTTCCTCGAAGTATTCGCGCCATCTCTTCACAGCCCTCTTACGATCCATCAGAAGATGACCGTTCTCGTCGTTAATGCTAAAGAACTTCTCGATGTCTTCTGCTTGGCGACAGCGAGCTTTGGCGAGGCGGTAAAGATAATGCTCACCATCGCGCGTCTCCAGTTTTTCACTCACATCAGCGTAGTGTGCGGCTTTGGCACCGACCAATGCCTTCTTTGCCGCTTTCTTCGCTTTTCGATAATTCCGCCAATTATCGACTGTTTTATCACCGATAAATACGTGATATAGCCGTTTCTTTTCTCTGACCTTCTCTCTCATCGTCAGTCCACAGCCAAGCCTGCTTGTCGACCCAATGCCGTCCAGGCTTCGTTGTGCCGAGTTCGAAGCGCGCAGCCCGAGCTATCGCATCGGTAGCATCCTTCCAGGTTTCGTCGACAGTTGTTACCGTCGGCAACCGAATGCGAGAAATAACAGCTGCTTCCTTCTCTTTCAGTCGCCACCATTTGATTCTAGTCGTCCCGCATCGCTCAACACGTTTACACCTCGGAGGTGTGATCTTCAGCGAGCAGATCAGTGGACGGTGTTGCGTGGCAACCGTCTCATACGGCACGGTCTTCGCGTCTGTAACAAGACCTTGGTCGCGACGCCTAACAAGGACATAGTCGATCTGCGTTTTGGCGTTCCCGTTATAAAACGAGATGAGGTGGGAGCCACGTTTTCGAAATTTGGTATTCACGATGGTGAGGTCGTGTGAGTCTGCATACTCAAGTATACGCTCACCATCGGCGTTGCGTGACCCATAGCCAAAACCACCATGACAGCTGTAACCGTCTTTCGCTGCTCCGACGTGACCATTAAGGTCACCTGCCACAACAACCATATCTTCTGACGTCACTTCCGCTGTCTTCTCATCAAGCAGGGACCAGAACTCGTCCTTGGTTTGCTCGGAGCAACCTGTCTGCGGAGCATACGCGGAAAAGAAATGACATCGTCGCTCTTCTACGGCGACAATTATCTTCATCAAGCGGTCATCGAAACGTTCTACGCTTGCAATCGCGTCACGGAAACGCTCGGAGACGATCATACCGACACCACTGGTGGTCCTGGGACTTCCACATAGAACGGCCTTGAAGCTACGTCCTATGTCCCTTGACTTGCTGCAGGACCACCTCGTCTCCTGCACCGCACAGAAATCTAACTTTCTTCGCTCCAGTGCTTCTACCAACTCGCACGAGCGGCCCGTCAACGTACCCACATTCAACGTTAGCTACGTTACGCGGGTCTTGCCTACGTTGCGGGACTTTCGGATTAGCTCAGTTGCCCCCCGATGCCGTCCTCGCATCAGGGACCCTCGCATATTTCTCACACTCGCCGGGCTTTGCGAGTGCGCGTCGGTTCCCGCGGACGCCGTAGCATTATCTCGTGAACTCTGTAACGTCACCATCATTTTGATGTTATCATGCCATTACAAAATGTACGACCAATCTTCAATATGCTCCCCTTCTTCTTCAGCGTCTGTCCCGCTTCGTTGCGGGGTCCGCTATTCTGGAGTCATGACGTCACCTTTCCAGACCCAGCGTAAGATCAGGGTGAACATCAGCAACCCTCAAGTCCATATGCAACGTATCACACCAGCGCTGCTTCGGGAGCCCTCTAGGCCGCTCTCCTATTAGCTCAAAGTTAACGCCTATCTTGCGGACGTTGTCAGCTTTCCCCCGCAGAGCGTGGCCGTATAATCGCAAGCGAGCTTTGCGCATCTTGTCAGCTATCGGCGCGACACCGAACTTCAACTTTAACCACCGAATGACATCGTTTCGGACGCGGACCATGCGCGTGACTCCGGCCGTCCAGCGCAGCATCTTTGTCTCCATGACGCTGAGGCGCGTTTCAACTTCCTTAGTGGCAGACCAACACTCAGCGCCGTACATCGCTACTGGCCGGATGACTGCTCTGTAGATCTTCGACTTAAAGCGCTCTGGTATCTTCTTGTCGCAGAGCACACCAGTCAACGAGCGCCACTTGGAATAAGCTGCACTCACGCGTGAATTCACTTCTACCATCAGTTTGCCATGAGACGCGACTGCTGATACCAGGTACTTAAAGACCGCTGTGCGTGGAGTGGACATTACGTCACCAGCATAAAGAAAAGTTCAGGGGACTGACTTCTGAAGATCCCGCGTGATCGCGTCCACCACGACAACAAAGAGGAGTGGGGAAAGCGCAGAAAACTTGTGTACCCCGACAGAAATGGGAAACTCAATCGAGGTTCCAGCTGCAGCTTGAACTCGCCTATTTGGGCAAGAGTAGAGCATCCGCACCCACTCTATAAGATCCTCAGGTACGTTGTGTTGTTGCAAGGCGTACCATATAACCTCACGCGGTACACGGTCAAAGGCCCTCTCCAAGTCGAGAAAGGCGATATGCACTGGCCTCTGTTTCTCGCGATGCTTCTCTATCAGGAGGCGGACGGCGTGAGTGGCATCAACGGTGCCACAGCCAGCCACGAAGCCGCACTGATTGCTGGAAAGCTGGACGATGTCCCGGATTCGTCCATCGACAATTCGCTCAAATATCTTCAGGCTGTGCGAAAGCAAGCGAATCGGACAGTAATTGGAGCAGTCAGCAGGACTGCTCCAATTCTTCCAAATCGGAATCGTCGTACTTTGGCGTCAGCACTCAGGCACTTTTTTCTCCGCCACAACCTGATTAAAAAACTTCGCCAACCACTCAGCAGGATACCAGTACTTGGATTTACATAAATCAGCCGCCACGTCGTCGGGCCCAGTTGCTTTGCCTGGCTTCATCTTCTTCAAAGCCGCTTCAATCTCCTACACGGTGATCTTGTGAACAGCACCTTTGTAGGAGCCACTGAAGGAATGGCTGGATGAGGAAATTCTACCGTTGAGATTTCCTCGAAGTAGTCGCGCCATCGCTTCAATGCCTTCTTGCGGTCCATAGGAAGACGGCCATTCTCATCATTGATGCCGAAAAACTTTTCAATGTCCTCGGTCTGCCGATGGCGAAATTTTGCAAGTCGGTACAAATACGCTCACCATCGCGTGAATCGAGCCTCTCGTTGACATCTCCATAATGAGTGGCTTTTGCAACAGCCACGACCTTCTTTGCAGCCTTCTTCGCTTCTTGGTACTTCCGCTAGTTATCGGCTGTCTTTTCGCCGAGAAACACGTGATAGAGTGACTTCTTCTGTCGCACTTTTGCTTTCACGTCATCTGTCCACAGCCAGGCCTGCTTGTCGACCTTCCGTCGCCCAGGCTTCGTAATGCCGAGTTCCGACTGTGCAGCTTGACGAATCGCGTCGGTCGCCTTCTTCCAAGTTTCGTCGACAGTCGTGACTGTCGGTAACCGCACGCGAGAAATCACAGCTGCTTCCTTCTCTTTCATTCGCCACCACTTGATTCTTGCTGCACCGCACCGCTCGACCTGCTTCAGCCTCGGAGGAGCGATCTTCAAAGTGCAGATCAGCGGTCGGTGCTGTAGGGCGACCGTCTCATACGGCACAATCTTCGCGTCTGTGACACGACTCCGGTCGCGATCTCTCACAAGGACAAAGTCTATTTGAGTCTTGGTACTCCCACTGTAGTATGAGATAAGGTGCGAGTCGCGTTTTCGGAAGACGGTGTTCACTATGGTGACGTTATGCGATTCCGCATAATCAAAAAACGCTCACCATTCGCGTTTCGTGTTCCGTATCCGAAAACACCATGACAGCTGTACCCGCCCAGCACCTACATGCCCATTAAGGTCACCAACGACTATGATGACATCTTTCGACGGTACCTCTGCTGTCTTCTCATCAAGCAGGTTCCAAAACTCATCCTTGGTGATCGGAGCAGCCAGTCTGTGGAGCATACGCAGAGAAGAAGTAATAGAGTCGCTCCTTAGCGGCGACAACGACCTTCATCAATCGATCGTCAAAGCGTTCGACACTTACAATCGAGTCACGAAATCGTTCGGAGACGACTCCAACTCCACTGGTGTTCCTGGGACTTCCACATAGAACGGCCTTGAAGCCACGTCCTATGTCCTTTGTCCCTTTGTCCCCGGCAGGACCACCTCGTCTCCTGCACCGCACAGAGATCAACTATTCTACACTCCAGTGCTTCAAACAACTCGCACAAGCGACCCGTCAACGTACCCACATTCAGCGTTGCCACGCGGGTCCTGCTTACGTTACGGGACTTTCGGACTAACTCAGTTGCCCCCCCCCCCTCGATGCCGTTCTCTCATCAGGGACCCTCGCAAACTTTCCACACTCGCCGGGCTTTGCGAGTGCGCGTCGGCTCCCGCGGACGCCGTAGCACTATCTCGATATACGTGAACTGACATGCACCATGTGATGTGACATGGGTGTTCGTAGGCCGGCCTGTCACAAGGGCCTGTCGCCTGCAATTGAATGTCCGTGTTTGTGGCTTAGCTCGCAGAGCGGGCAGTTTTCAGTGGCACCACGTGGAGGAACGGACATCGCCACCATACACGCTTATATTCAAATGTATGTATGTATATTTATTTATTTATTTATCCTTGTATAATAGGATGCTCCCATAATAAAGTCGAAAGCGAATCAGTCGACCATATAATCCCCCCATAAATATATATATATATTAGAACATATTATATATAGAATACTATAGAGAATAGAGTATAGTTGTATATATGTAGAATATATATAGTATAGCAGTATGTAGTAGTAAGTCGAGAATGAAGACGCAGTAGTGTTGTGTAGGATAGAGGCAGGACCGAATAAACCATTGAAGTGCTGTAAAATAATTCCTTAACAGTAAGTAAAAATATGAAGGCGAAAGTACTCAATCCAGGAAAAAGTCTTCAGAGTCATAATAGTTGTGTGCAAAAAATAATGACATAAGGTTTCCTGCTGTCATTTCCGGAGGAAATATGTAGTAAACCTCTGAAAAGATACAAAAATTAATGTCCTTGTTTCAAAACAGACCACAGAGCAGATTTAGCCATAAAGGAATCCGGCGAAGGGGGCGAGCAGAACTATTTGGCGATTCTAGAAGTAAGACGGCAACATCGCTATCCACCTAGCAGAACGAAAGAAAAAATTGTTGTACATTTTGGAGTACGAGTTAGTATTTATTCTGGTGTTATGCATTAGTAAACTGGTCCGTCCCCTGCATGGTCTAAAAAACCAGTACTTACTTGGTCTTTGTTTCGTTTCCCCTTTAAGAATTTTGAAGGCAAAAACTAAATCTATGAATATCCTTCGTTAAAATAGTGTGTTAAGCTTGAAAATTTTTAACCTTCTTTTGTAGTTTGATATGGTTTGGGGGTGCTCAGGGTTGGGAAAGCATCTGTACATCAGTATCCTTGTAAAAGTTTGTCGGACTTTTTCAATCCTACGTTGAAGTCTGTTTGTAGTTGGACTCCAAATCTGTGACGCATATTCCAAAATGGGGACCACGTATGCCTTGTATAACCTAATGAGGATTTGATAACTGCGGCATTCAGTATTTCTACATATTGTAAACATAGCGGCATACGCCTTACGAACAATTGAATCTATGTAGGCTTCAAAATTTAATTCAGGTTTTAGGGTAACACCAAGATCCCGAATTTCTTCTCTGGTGTTTAGAACCATGTCGTTGAAACTGTAGATATTGAGCTCTTTATTTCCAAGATGAAATACGCAGGTTTTCGATAAATTGACAGAAATGTCCCAGTCCGCTGCCCATTTCATCGTTTTAGTGATAGACAGGGAAAGGGCTTGGTAAATTTCTAAGCGATTAAGATTATTGTAAATTCCATAAATTTTGATATCATCTGCGTAAATTTGGACCTTGATAAGCGGATGGGTGTTTACGTAGTTGGGGATATCATGCGTGTAAGCAAGGAATAGAAGAGGAGAGAGCACCCTATTATAAATCCCATAAATTTTGATATCATCTGCGTAAATTTGGACTTGATAAGCGGATGGGTGTTTACGTACTTGGGGATATCATGCGTGTAAGCAAGGAATAGAAGAGGAGAGAGCACCCCTCCCTGTGGAACATCACTTGGACATCGATATAGACGTGAAAAAGAGTTGTTAACTTTTGCGCACATGTGTCTATCGCTCAAATATTAGGGGGGGGGGCAAAAGTAATGAGACACCCCATGCCGTGTCCATATATCTCGTGGCTGGAGTCTGGATTCGTACTTGTTGTATTTGTATGTTTGTATGCTACTTACTGAAGCTCATCTGAGAAGTTACCACTTCCGCCCTTTCCAGAAGCATGCCAAAAACCCCAGCCTGTGCAGCCTGTCTCATGCCCAAACCCCAGTCTGACGAGTCGACCTGTGTCGCGCAAATCTCCCCCAATTCCCAACCCCGAGCAGCCTGGGCTCAATATTTACGCAGGATGAGAAGTACGTCTTCTACCTTAACCCTGCCAAGCAGAGAGTCCGGGTGAGGCCTGGTGAATTGTTACCGACCTTCGTTCGGCGAGATGTTCACGGCGAGAAGCATCTTTGGAGCTTTTGGGTCTGCGCCCATGGATCGGTTTACCGGAGGCTGTTTCCCAAGAGCATCGCAATGAACTCCAAGGCCATGGTGAACAAAATAGAGGAGATGGGCCGGCGACTCGCTCTTATTCATTCGCAGCGCTTCAAGAAGGTTCTCCTCTTCGACAACGCCGCACCCCATCGGGAACACGTAAGCACGGATAAGCATGGCCAGCTGGGCTACGTTCACATGCCTCACCCACCGTATTCGTTGGACATCTCTCCTGCAACTACCACTACTACTTGAGCCTACAGGACTTCCTAGTCGGAAGGGACACAAGAACCCAAGCAGTCCTTGACAACCATACCGAGCAGTTGATCAACACCAGGCTCAAGCAGTTCTGAAAGGATGGGATCAGGAAGTTGGCTGAGCAATGGCAGCAAGGTCCTTGCCCTTAATGGCAAATACACTCCTCAGCATCGTTGAGTTGTAATTGAGTTATAAAGAGATAAAGATTTTTTCATTTTGTCTCATTACTTTTGCCCCCCTAACGATTGGAACCACTTTAACAGCGAACGTCTGATCCCTAAGTCGTAGAGCTTGCGAAGTAGTTTGTTATGGTTCACCTTATCGAAAGCTTTTGAAAGATCGAAATATACCGCGTCAACTGTTTCCATTGTTCATAATTAGGCTCCAGTCAAAAAGGCAATCAGAGTGTTGTGTTACAGTGGAGGTTGTGAAGCCGTGTTGCTCCACAGGAATTGATGAGTTTCTAATGAGCAATGTAACGAGTCTATCTCTTATAAGCTTTTCCATTACTTTCATGGGTCGAAATGAGTATATCAATGTTGAGTTGCTAGATTTAGGAATAGCAGTAACAATCGCAATTTTCCAAATAGCAGGAATATCACTAAGCATAAGGGAACCGTTGAAAATCATAGTTAAAGGCCTATATAAGGAGAGCGCACATTGTAAATTATTTGGGGGATGCCATCTGACGTTAACGATGTTGAGGGCTTCAAAGAATTTAAAACGTTCAGAACTTCATGTGGATTTAGCACTGCTTCACAAAGGTAACTTGGTGCTAAGCTATCTTGACTATTACTCGATTTTTCATTGACAAGTGTTCCGACACGCCTGACGGCGTGTTTGGCACTTGCGCGCTTCGCGCGACTGTGTAGAATCACTGACCTATGAAAAGTAGTTTTTGTAAAACATAAAATTCGCTAGGATCTAGGACTTGGAGCGTACTTTATCTGCGTCAAGCCCTTCACCATTTCTGTATCTTCGTCATAGACATTCTTTCCTCGCCGGCCAGTAAAGTCATTGGTTTGTGCTGCTCAGTACTTCTGTCCCTCAGTTGTTCATCCGCCAATCGTTCTCATGCTCAACAGCTACCGTTTCAAGTTGTCGTTGACATGTTTTCCGAGGCCAGGTTCCCCTCTCTCATTTCTTCTTACTGGATCTAATTGCCGGTCCGCCTTTACTGGTCTTCTCTCCCCCTCTTTAGTCCCCCACCTTCCTGGTCCCAACTACTGGCCCAATTCTTTGTTTCCACTATTGACCTACCGGTCTCTTCTTGCTGGTTTCCCCGTCCTGGCCCTCCTACAGGTTGTTGCTTTCCTTCTTGGTTGCTTTCCCGGTCCACCGTAGAGGTCCCCTTACTGCCCTTCTCCACCACCCTCTTAGTGAGCCTCCCATACTCTCGGCAGACGTCGGTGACACGATTCAGAATCAGTACGCTTGTTGCACGACGTAGGAAGCCCGCCTTCTGGATCAAGAAGCTCAGAAGCGCGCGCATTCGCCGCTGTTTCGAGCATGAAGACGCTATGCATATGGCAGATTCCTTGTTCTCCGTAGGAATTCCCTTACGGCTCCCTTCTTGTTACTTCCCCGTCCTTGTCCTGCCTCCAGGTCCCTTCTTCCAGGTAGGATCCTCCATTCCTCCCCATTCCCCTCCCCCTCTGGATTGTCCCTACTACTCTACCCCAATTAAGTAGACCCCCACGCACACTACACGACGACGGCGAACGAACGCCCATTGTGTGACATCGGTGTCACATCCTCTAAATCCGGTCTCTCTTAATGATAATGGATCCCCTTGCTGATCCTCCTTACTGACCCCTTCCCTGATTGGTAACTCCATAATGATCCCTTCATATTGCCTAAACTGTTCTTGGTGCCACCTCCTGGCATGCTTCCTTGTTCCCTTCATCGACCATCCCGATGCTCCTCCTGGTCGCTGCCTTCTGATCGCTGTCGGTTCTCCACCCTCAATGCCCTCCGTCTACCCTTACACCTTTAGTAGTCTTCTCATTCTAATGGCACGAAGTCGGCTTCTGAAACTGGACGCTCAGAAACGCGCCTAGGTGCTGTTGTGTTAAGCAGTAAAGGGCTGCGTTTTCCCTGCTGCAGCAACATCTCACGTTCGACCGCCCTGGCTGTGGATGATGCGGCGAATATCACTTCAGTTAGATCACTCGACCGCTCTCGCTGTGGATGATGCGGCGTACCTCACTTAGGTTAGACCACTCGACGGACAAACTCTTTTATATATAGGTGGTGATGGTGATATTTGGAACTACACTGGAAACCAAATCAAGCCAAGGTGTAAACACAGAAGAGAAGAATGGGGCTAGGACATCAGCTTTATCAGAATCAGTCAGATACTGATTTCCATCATCATCTCGAAGTACTGGTAGGCTTGATTTCAGTTTCATTCTATCGCTTATTAATGCGAAGAGCGCGTTGGAATTGGCGGCGGCTTTCCTAACTCTATTTTCAAGAAATGTCTTCAAATGGCGATCTAGTCCAGAACAAATCCTTTTATAATGATGGATAGATTGCGGATCTGTAGAAGCTAAATGAAAAATCCGTTTTTTTGAGCGATCAAGTTTCTTATGTGCTTTGGATAATTTATTTTCCTCAAGACACTGATTTCAACGGGTACATAGTTACATAGTCCGAAACGTACTAAATCACAAAATCTCTTATATAGGTCATCAACAGAAAAATAGTCTTGAAAAGCTCTCCACCAATCAGTCGAATTAAGGAAATTGGATAAGGAGATATAATCTGCTTTAGAAAACTGGGCAAGTGGATTTTGGTAGGTTCATGAAAGCCGAGCTGGACATCGAAAGTTAAGCAGTTGTGATCAGATGCTGCAAATGGTGGAAATACTAAAAGATTCTCAATAATTGGTGCGGAAGTCAGCACAATGTTCAAAATAGAGTTATTTCGAGTTGGTCCGGTTACGTGCTGAGTTATTCCAAGACATATGAAAAACTCTAAAAACTTAGTTGATGCTGCGTTTTAGGTAGACGTAGACACCAGTCGATGTTACGATTGAAATCTTCACTAAATGGCTGGACTATGGCGGTTGATGCTGGAAAGAGTGTGGACGTTGTGTACTTCGACTTTTCAAAAGCATTCGGTAGAGTATCTATCACTTTGTTACTGGGTAAACTGGCTAGGGTGGGGTTGCACCCCAGGCTGGTGGACTGGATTGGTAATTTTCTGCGTGACCGCTCCTGCCGAGTCCGTGTGAGTTGTGAGTTCTCTGAGGCGTATAATGTTCCTAGTGGCATCCCACAAGGTAGTGTTCTTTCACCCTTATTGTTTTTGATTTATACTGCCGATTTGCCTTCAACGCTTACTGATATTGGGGTCAGCTGCGTCATGTACGCAGACGACATCAAATTGTACAAGACTATTGAGAGCCAGCGTGATAATTTAGTCTTGCAAGATGCTATTTCAGCGGTTGACGACTGGTCCTCAAAGTGGGGATTGCCAATCGCAGCGGAAAAAACCAAGGTCCTGCATATTGGTAACAAGGAATCTGTTTACAATTATAATATCGGTGAATCTATATTGGAGAATGTAAATGAGATCACAGACCTAGGAATCAGATTTACAGACAAGCTCTCCTTCGAGCCGCACCTCAAACTTATTTTTGGCAGGGCTATTCATAGAACATACAACTTGTTTAAAGCAGTTAGAAGTAAAAATCCCATTACTCTTTTAAAGGCCTACAAGTCCTACGTAAGGCCCTTGGTAGAATCGGGAACAACTGTTTTCTCCCCATACCAAAAAAGTTTATTGCATTGTTGGAGAGTATTCAAAACAATTTTACCCGCAAACTTGCTATGCGGTGCACTGGTCTGCCTTATCGTTTTCTGCCCACTGGGGAGCAGCGCCGTCGAATTTACGGGCTTCCGAGTTTGTGTAGCAGACGAAGGAAGAACGATCTTCTGATGGCTATCAAAATAATTACTAATAAAACGCGACTGGATCCTGCAGAATTGTTTACTTGGTACAGGTCCAGAACGAGAGGCTCCACTTATAAAATTAGAAAGCCATTTGCTCGTACTCAATTACGGAACAACTTCTTCAGCATTAGTGTTACACCTATTTTAAATAAGAATTGGAGCGAGGACTTGGCAAGCATGAGTGTAATGGCTCTTCGCGCTGTTGTTGGAAGGCTGACGATCTAGACTCGAGGATTCCTCGCATATACATAATTTTTTCTTTTTGCTCCCGCCTCATTGTTTTCGTACTAATCATGTCTCTTGTTGTGTTGTCGTGGTTTCCTTTATATTTTCTTGTTTTTTCAGACTCTATCTTATACCAGTTGTACACGAGTTGGTTATGTTTATCTGTTTGTCCGCGTTGAATGTAACGTTTTGTTTGTTTTTACGTGTGCGAAAGCGCACGTCAATAAATAAGTAAATAAATAAATGCCCAAAATAGAGTTATTTCGAGTTGGTTCGGTTACGTGCTGAGTTAATCCAAGACATATGAAAAACTCTAAAAACTTAGTTGATGCTGCGTTTCTCGCATTAGGTAGACGTAGACACCAGTCGATGTTACGATTGAAATCTCCAAGTAATATTGTATTACTCCTTGAGATACACAGTTCCGTCAAACGATCAATTAAGCCGTCATCATCATCAGAACATGAATTGGGGGCCTGTAAACCAAAACAAATCTTATAGACTGCACACAACGTTCGTCATAAACTTCTACACAAGGAAAATTTGACACCAAGCAGGAGGAGGAGGCTATACTAGCCACGTTGATAGTGTCTTTGTGACTGTGACTGAAAAGCACACTCCGCCACCTCTACAACCTTTGCGATCAGATTGAAATATCTTATAAGGCAAATTATCAACGATTTCAGGATTAGAGATTTTTGAATAAGGCCATGTTTCTGTAATGATCACTAGATCAGGGTTATAAGTAGTCAAAAATAGGTGTAAATAATTTAGTTTATTACTAAGGCTGCGTGAGTTAAATAGAAAGCATTTTAAATCATGCAGATTTCCGTGCCGCGTTATACGCTTTCCGAAATAGGGATTTCGGTAGGTCTTCAGAACGTCTGATCTCTCCACGGTAAACCACCCAGATTTGTTTCTTCAAATCTCTATTGCGTCTTCTGCACTCCTGCCTTAAATCAAACTCTTTCTTCCGTTCATCCGGTGTCAGACTTTTACGTATAAATATGTTTTAAAACAAGAAGATCGCAGTCGATATGCATTAGAGAGTGTGGTCCAGTGCGATTTGGAGGGTAGCACTAACTTGACCAGTCTAGGGTAGGTATCGTTCAGTTTTCCCATGCGGTATATTTCAACTGGTCTGCACTCGACACCAATTTGATCTAGTATCTCACTTACCTTACATTCAAGCTCCGATTGTTTAGCGGAGGGTGGCATGTCTAATGCGGACTCAGGCAAACCTGACAAAATGAGACTGCGGCCGCTTTTTTCAGCATCCGCTGCCTCTGCCAGTTCGAGCTATAATTTGGCTCTAAGGCCTCTATAAATTTAGCTACGACGGGATCCTTATTTCTATCAACAATAGCATTCATTATGTCGCTAACTGACATCTTAGCGACCTCTTCATCAGTGGGTGTCTTCGTTCTATTTGAAACTAAATCTGCTGCTTTATTAGAAATTGAGTCAGTTTTCTTCGCAATTAGACGTTCGCGAACTTGAAACATGTTGAATAAGCACAAGTAAACAATTCAGAAGAAAAGCTTAGCTGTGTGTTCGAAGAACAGCCGGAAGTCAACCGACCGTCTGCGGCCAGTGCAGATGAATATGTATATATACATATTTATTTATTTATACGTATATGACAACACGCGACGAAACAAACACCATTAAGACAACACATTGGAAGTGAATAGTCAACACATTGGTAATAAACACAAAAATAAAGAAACGGCGAATGGCGAGTCTTAAGGTAAGTATCAACGAGCTTTTTATATTGGTTAAACGAAGATGGCAAAGTATTTTTTTTGGTAAGCATCAAGAATTCAGAAGCGGCCCTATGAGTAAAAAAGGAGGCAAGAACACAACTTTTGGCCGTAGGATAATTTTAGCTCTACAATCCCTTGTGGTAGAATGGTGGACGCTGTGAAAAAATAAGTTTTTGTCTATTATGAAGCCCAGATCACGCAGACTATTATCACTGAGTACATTGCAACTATCAAGGTTGTAAATGCATTTAACCGAATTTGAATTGCCAAGAAGAAAAACCCTAGTTTTTTGAGCTGAGATAGGTAATTTCCACCTGTCCAACCAACACCAACATCTGAAACTGCACATCGGAGGGCAAAGTGATCCTCTTGATATGGAATGAAATATATAGAGATATGTGGATATACACCTGGATAATCACACAATACACAATTGTATATATGTATATTCAGTATATACGTGTGTATACATGTGTGTATACATGTACATATTTAATAATAATATATGTATACATTATGTTATATACCCATACATGCATTATATATGCATACAAATGTATATATGCGTGTGCACGTGTAAATGTGTGTATATTATGTGTACATATATATTTGGGTGTATAGTGGTGTATACACATATATGGCACATATGAATATAAATAAATAATATGGATATACTACGTATGTACGAGCTGGATATGCGTGGATATAGCCTGCAGAAGCAAGCAGCGAATGCTAGGGGGTGCTAGGGTGTCCGCATCCTTTTGCTACCTGCTCTATGGCTAACTCCATGTTTGTGACCATATTTTTGTTCTTGTTAGCCTAGCCATACTACTTCGCCCGTAATTGCTGTGAAAAATGTTCAGCACTTGGACTTTGAACTTTTCGGGGATCACTACCTGATTCTCTCATAAGATGCAACAATTGAACATGGCTAATAACTCTTTTTGAAACCAGAATGGCTTTACTTTACTGTCCTCCACCCTCGCGAGCCAACCATTTTCTATATAGTTGGCTAACTTTCTTAGGATATTATTGTCCTTGGCGCATTGGGCTCATCCCTTCTGTGTCATTGGTAGTCCTTTCATGTTTTCTATTACGATTTGTTGAACTCTTACTTCATTCACTACCATTTCTCTGCTTGGCGGCTCTTTCGGGGTCCTGTAGTCTCGGCAACCCGTCAGCATTTTCAAACTCCTCTGTCTTCCTGTACTTGATATCAAATGAAAACACCATTAATCGCAAACCCCATCGCTGAAATCAGCTTTCTAGGCCGAAAGTGTTTCTCCGTCGCGGCCCTGAGCTCGTCCAGGGTCACCTTCTCGAGCTCGCGACCCTGAAGGATGGACTCTAACAACTCAAAGATTGCACCCGCCTACCTCTTGTAAATGATCAGGAGCTGTCCCCCTCCTTCGTAACCTTTCTCAAAAAGTTCGAGAACAGTTTCACCACGGTATCCACGACGTGCTCGGCACATGAGGGCCGGGCGTGCGGCCCCGGTAGAGCTCCTGCACCATCAGGTCACTCGTCGTGGGAACCGTTGCGGAAGCTTTAACTTCCACACCTCTCGTTGTCGTGTCGACTACCGGCTGATTGTTTCCGTGGTTTGCCATTACTGTTCTTGAAGTTCTGAGCTTTTCTTTCTCCTTAGATTGCTTCTGTTGGAGTCGCTGGTTCTTTGCATTCTTCTTCTTGAGGTGTTTTGTGCCTGATCGCCAGTCCTGGTGTACTCGCCAGTTGTAGCCCTGTCAGAACACGTCTGGAACGGAAACTGTTTATTGACCAGATCACAGTCCTTTTATAGTCGTCTTCATATCAGTCGATGTTATCTTCTTTATCTTCTCTCCTTCATTCCCAAACACTACCCCATCCTACCGCTTCCTCCTCTTACCCCTTAACTCCTCCCCTAAGTTGTTTCACACTTACACAAAGTGTATCGACCTCTTCATCCGTCTCTAGGATGCTACCATCCAACTCTTCACACCATGTGGCGAAGTTCAAGCGCAGCGCTATCGCTCTACCTCTCCCCCACAATCAATAACCACAATTCAAAAAAACACATTTATTGCTTATTCTCTGCAACTTTGTTCATTAGTCTCTTCCATATGTACTCCCTTTGCGATTGCTTCCCTCTTCTCGGCTCGATTTGCTTGCTCCAGGGATCGCGTAGCCACCTCCATCAAGATTTTTCCGGTGGGTTCCAAACGCTGTTCGCTACGATTCGCATCACGGGCTGGTTTACGGCTCTGAAATTTCCTGCTCCAACTACGAAAAAGACACCACCTTCATTTGTTTCTTCCTTCCTTGCCGTTGTCCATTCGCGGTTTCTCGTCGGTTGCTTTCGTCGGTAGCAGCATAACCAGCGGCGTAGTCGTCGAGGAAGGTGGAGCAGGATAACGGGACTGGCGCTGATGGCATCGGCACCATCACCATAGGCGCTGACGTCGTCGGGTAAGGCGAGTGCACGTACATCTCAAATGCCTTCTCCTCACCCTTCCTCGCTATTATAGTCCCTATCGGTATCTCAACATTGATACCGTTAACACGTTCACTTCCAACTCGTACCTTCTTATGCATGTACTCCAACACCTTTTCGGTCGGACGTCTCGTGCGCGAGGATCTTCTTAGCTCACGTTCTCCAGCGCCACTCTCATCGCTCCTTTCAGACGTTCTCGTGAGTATTCTCCGAGGAAATGCATCCTCTTCCTCTCCTGCTCAACCCACTTTCTTCTTGAATTGCTCGCAATACCTTTTCCAAGTGAGCTAAGCGTTTTTTTGTTCATCTGCACCCGTCACCGTTATGTCATCCGCGTAAATTACGACCGTCAACACCCGCCAGTGTAGCTTCCATTGCTTTTTGAAATATTACTGGAGCCAAAGCAACACCAAAATGGATTCACGTATACTCAAACAATCCTTTCTGGTGTTTCTAGTTGTAAACTTCCGTGGCTCTTCCTCCAGTTCGATTTGCATACGCCTTGGAAAGGTCCATCCTGGAAAACATTTGACCACCATGTAACATGTGAAACATGGTGTCTGATTTTGGAAATGGGTATTGATTTATGTCCAGCTGAGGGTTTACCTTAACTTTACAATCGCCACATATCTGCACCTTGCCGCCCGGCTTCGGTACTACTATCAGGGGAGTAGCCCATTCCGAATGTTCAACCTACTTCAATATCCCGTTTTGGACCATTTCCTCGACCTGTACCACCTTGTTGGGACATCTTATCCTCCGCGGCTCTCGTTCCTTAAAAACGATTCTACAATCACGTCCCTGAACCATTGGTCCAATTGCACGGTGGTGTCCTTAGTAACATTACATTGCCGGGCCCGCTCCTCCACAGTGCCCATGTCGCCGACGAAGAGTGTCAATGCCAGGAATGGTTTCTTCCTGCATGCACGCAGGTTCTCAAAAACGGTGTCCTTTAAATAGCCAGTTTTGGCGTTCCCTCTCAGGCGACACTGCTGTCGATAGCATTCGAATCACAGTCGAACCTCGCCCTTACTCACACCCGTCTGTCATGAAACTGCACGTGGCTGATGACAGTACGGACAGTTTCTAGCTTTCCATAAGAGGCTTCTGACCGATAAGAATTCGTCGAATTCTTCGGGGGTCATCCGACCTATCTCCCCCACGATCCGAATAATGTCATGTTCTCAAGGGTTTTCAGTTTTTTCCGCTGCTAACATATCACCTGAAATCAAATATTGCTATAGCGGCTAGCGGCGGTTGGTTGATCTGAAAGACTTGCTGGAAGATTAGGAAGCTCACCTGACGGGAGAGCCGAATCCGAAAAATGATAATGAGAATTTCGTGAGAGCCTCGGAGCCACGTTCGGCAGTCGTGAATAAACAACACCTTGCCCGCCTAGATATCGTTATCATTATCATTGCCACTATCATTTATTGCACCTCATTCACCAGCAGTAGTTGGGCTAAAAGGCTATACACCACCGTGTACGCTATGGTATGCGACAGTGGACCTGTGCTGAATGTCACAGCGTCCATCAACGGAGCTAGGGTGAGTGTTTTTGGGATTGCTTGACTGATTATCTACTCAGCTACTTAACTTTTTCGCAAATTCACCGCACCCACCTTACCAGGATACTATCTCATCGGTAGGTCAGAACGGCGAAAGTGTTGTATATGGGCAGAACCACCTCTACCTGGGTAGTAACAAGCTGCAGGTATCTCGACCCCAGTACAACTCTGCGCAGTTAGGGACGACGGAAGTCGCGTGTTGGCGCCCTGTTGATTCACGTGCTCCACAGTTGACGGGCGCCCGCGGGATGAGGGCTCGTATCGCGAATCGGCACAGTGGACAGGTGGCGAAGTAGGGAAGAGCTCGGGCTAGTGAACGGGTGGTCGGGGGTTTGGATCCCGCAGACTGCGCTTGTTTTGAACTTTTGCAATATCCATACTTATCATATAGGTAATCCACCTAGGGGTATTATAGTGTGTTATAGAGCATGTTTACATATAACATATGCTTCAAACTACAGATTAGCTAAAATGTTCACTTCTGTGTGTCACTTATTTTAAGCCTATTTTGTGTGAAGCGATAGTTATGTAACGATAGATATTTTGTGGCACTAGTTAAAAGTTCAGACTCCAGTGACAAGACTTCGGTCAAATTTTTTTCGCTGAAACTTTGCCTAATGGGGTTATTTGGGGTGCTGATCACGAATCTGACATCCGTTTTTCACGATTCGGTCGGAGGCCACCCATACCGTTAACAAGGGTGGTCCAGGCAGGGCCACCGATTTCGCTGAAACTTCGTCTAGGGGGCTATTTGGGGTGCCGCTCACGAATCTGACATCCGTTTCTCACGATTCGGTCTCTACCTGCCGTCACCGGCAGAAACTTTAAGAATGTAATCCTGTGCCTTCCTGTATTTATATTATCCAGCCGAATCGTGAAGAACGGATATCAGGTTCGTGATCAGCACCCCAAATAACCCCCTAGACAAAGTTTCAGCGAAATCGGTGACCCCGCCTGGACCACCCTTGTTAACGGTATGAGTGGTATGTTATATGTAAACATGCTCTAACACACTATAATACCCCTAGGTGGACTACCTATATGATAAACATGGCATCATATATGATAAACATGGCAACATGGCAGCAAAAGTGCAAAACAAACGCAGTCCGGGGTATCTAAACCCCCGACCCCTTGCCCACGAGCTCGAGCTCTCCCCTACTACACCACCTGTGCACTGCGCTGAGTGGCGATACGAGCCCTCATCCCGCGCGCGCCCGTCAGCTGTGGAGCACCTGAATCAACAGGGCGCCTACACGCGACCTCCGTCGCCCCTAACTCTGCGCAGAGTTCTATTGGTGTCGAGATACCTACAGTTTGTTACTTCCCAGGGAGAGGCGGTTCTGCCCATATACAACACTGGCGCCGTTCCGACCTACCGATGAGATAGTATCCTGGTTAGTCGGATAGCGCCCAGCTTCCCAAAGTGAACGCGATGGGATCAAATAGTGTATTGCTCCGCCACCCTTTTCAATGGATTTGCTCAACATGTGGAGGGTCTCGAACAATCCCTTCTCTTTACTTTTACGCGACCATCCTCTCGAGAAACATAACGTCCTAGAGTGCGGAGAAAGGGGTGCTACCGCGCTCTAATTGAGCGCCAACCTTCTGATTAGGGCGCACAATTATCCTTGTGTCAAGAAATTGCCGTTCTCATCACATTCGAGGTGACGGGAGGCGCAGTGTCCGTTTCACCGTCTCTCCTAATTCAGCTTTTTGCGAGAACATTGGCATCGAGCTGTGTTCCGAGGCTAAGGTCGACGTGGTTCCCTCGCAGCAAAGTGTTCAAATTTCGGCTAACGTCATGTCTGCACACTTGGATTTCACTGCGATCTGCGGCGAATATTTAGAGCCTGAAGGAACTGTGCAATGCTGAGAAGCGCGTTTGTGATCGGAGCCTCGGGCGCTGTAGGTACGCAACTCGTGGAGGCGCTCGTGTCATCCCGTCAGTTCAAGAAGATTCTGGTCGTCGGCAGGAGACAGATTCCGCTGAAACACGAGGAGTCTGTGGTGAGTTCCATATCTCCGCGCGATATTTTACTCGAGGAGATGTCTCAACGGTGCATATGGTGTTTGCACTTGATTAGATTTGGGCTATTCTAGGAGCAGGTAGTGGTCAATTTCGATTCCATTGAAGAGCATGCCGACGTATTCAAGGATGTCGACATCGGATTCTGTGCTCTTGGAACAACGCGTTCAAAATCGGGAAAGGTAGTACCTTTACCTTTAACTTTGCCCTTTCTTTTGCCAACTGCGGCGCAATTAAGCGTAGGTGGGACCCCTGCTAAGGAGGGACGTTCTTTCGCTGCTATCGCCTTCGTAGTTAAGGCATAGCTGCGGTGGAAGAAGTCGGCAGAAGGTCTGGTCCCGCGTGCGTCACGAATTGACTACAAGTTCATATCACGTCCTGACCATCAATCGTTCCTTTCCCCGTTGGTGATTCGGTAGCAAAATCGTATGAGAAGGATAAAACCGGGTGAAAGTCTCTTTCACATCAGGCAGTTTTACCCTGGTTGAAGCAGGCTCAGATGTTCTCCTCCAGTTGTACTATAATGTTAGCGTGCTTATCAAGAAAGGGTCTTAAGTGTATTTCTGCACGGCGAAAATGAACACAGCTGCGAGAATCTCCCCCCTTCAAATAATCCATAATAATGTAGTATGTTTATTCCATTTTCTTTAAGCCTCAAGTGGCTGGTCTCGAGGTTGTAAGCTCTCATAACGATGTTTTATTACGACATCGTCATAAGAGCTTACGACCTGGACACCAGCCACTTGAGGCTTAAAGAAACTGGCTTGAATCATTCCTATCAAGACCTTCAGCATAACTGGTTTCATGCTAAAATCAGGTCAGGAGGAGGTGCCGATTCGAGTCACTCCCGAAGCTAGAGTTTTGATTGCAGGAAGACATCTTATGAGTGTAGTGTGTGTTCCATCTTTCCAAAGACCTTGAATCTAGCGAATTAGGGGCTGAAAGTTTACTATGGATTCTCTCACTCCCAGACCACACTGGATTCCAAACCTAGAGTACGTAAAAAAGCAAAACTATCGCTTCACGACGCAAAGTGTTCACTATCCGATCATCCATTAATCATCTGAAGATTCGAAATCGAATTCAATGTATACTGGCTGCTTGGCTTCCACCATCGAAGATTCCGCTTCGCCTTTTCTTGAAAGAGTTCATTACATCACCGAAAATCACTCAGCGGTTGGTTGGGGCAGAAGCTGTTCCAGATTTCTGTTCATTTTGGTTCCAATGGATGAGCACCTCAGGCATCAAGATGAGGGCGTGGAGCAAACTCTACGGTCTTAATCACCATCCCTATTGTCAAGCGCTATTGGGATGTTGCTGTGTTTGCGAAGCGATTGTAGTTCTTTTTTATTTCCTTTGAAGTTTTTCATTCATCAAACGGCTGTTTAATTCTTCCAGGATGGATTTTACAAAGTGGACCACGACTACGTATTGAATACAGCAAAAGTCGCAAAGGCACAGGGTAGGTGTACCTCCAAACTGCCATTATTTGTCATACATTTTTGACCAGGTGTGAAGGAGTTCGTCCTGGTGACTTCGATGGGATCGAACGAAAACTCGTGGTTCCTTTATCCTAGAACAAAGGTGGGTTGTTCGCTTGTGCCATTTGTTTCACTCAGTTATGTTTTCACCGTTTCAGGGCGAAGTTGAACGAGATGTTGCAGAATTGGGTTTTGAAAAGTTTCTAATCGTACGACCGGGTTTCCTTGAAGGTCCACGTGAAGGTTTGTGTGAACCTCTGCAATTATCATCTTGTTATGACTACCTGGACTTTTTGACATAAAGGAATTGCATCCAGTTCATGGCTTTCACTAGGATGTTTTGTACGCGTTATATCTCTTGCCAGACATGCTTGTTTAGAGCATCGCTTGGGTGAGTCGCTGGCGAAAATCTTCATCAAGCCGCTGAAATTGTTCAGCAACTCAATCGCCATTAGCACCATGGATGTCGCCAAGGTATCCACACTGTAATAAACTTATTGTTAGATATGGTATTTAAGGGGAGGGGAAATGGTGTGTAGTCGGAGGAAGTTCGGCTGTCGCGTTCACCCGTCCCAGGTTCATGGTTCGGTTTTTTCCGCTTGTGCTGACCAGGCTTTCTATCCGTTCTGAGTAGATGAATCGGTATCAGACCTGTCCTGGAAGGATAAATCGCTGACTTGTTCATTGGCTGGCCAAATATGCATTCAAATCGACTCCACTACATTACGTAGGAGTAGAATGCGTGACGCGTCCCAAAGGGGTTGAGTGGCGTCATTCCTTATCCCTTATGGTGTACAACCCTCAGCGTTTCATCTGCCCGTCTAATTGGCTCCTCCAACGGGCTCGCCTCGCAGAAGTGGAATTTTGAAAGCGGCAGTTTTCTGATAGTCGGACTACTTTCCGCTGACAGTTTTATGAGAAGTTGTGTTCAGGAGCAGCCCTTTTATGATCGGTTCGGACCCTGGTACAATTTCGAGGCATTCAAGGGCTGCTTCGTGTAGCTAAGAGAAGAAATTTTGCCCTATCTTTGCAAATACTGCATCCAGTAACGTGACGGGTGAAACAAAGTTGATACTATGCTAGGCAACAAATGCAACGGAAAAATCGTGACTTCGCTCTGCTTTTAATTCAATACAATTTGCTATCAGGTTTACTTGGCAGGGACAACGGCGCTCTCGCAGTTGACGAGAGCGGGAGGCGCTCTGTATCTCCGTTACAATGAAAGAAAAGAACAACTGTTGCCTGATCTGACAGAAGGTGGCAGTTCCCTCTCGTGGTATTTTGTACTGCTAGAAATGTTTTAATATGAGGCCAGATAGTTTGCGCTATGCCCGAGATAAAAGCATTAGTCTGGCCTCTGAACTGCGTTGTTCTGGGTGAATATCCTCATAATCATTGCCTACAAAAGGATAATGGACGGCATTACTCAATCCCATTTTAGATGCGCCACGCATTCTACTTCTACGGGATGTCGTGGAGGCCAGTTGAATGCGTATTTGGCCATACAATGACTTGCGGTGGCCAGCGCCGAAGAAGTCAGCGCTTTATCTTTCCCAGACAAGTCTGGTACCAATTCACCGATCCCGGAGGGATGGAAGGCTTGGTTTTCCTGGGCGGGAAATCCGAACCAGGAACCTGGTATCAGGTGCAGGCGACAGCCGGCGCCTCCTCCGACTGCGCTCCACGCGCCCCATTGCCTATATCTCATACTATTGTGAAGGCCTCTATTCATGACAGGTTACGTCTTGCTTTGTCATTATTTTTGCAATTGTTTGACCATTTGTACATATAACCTGCATTGGCAGCACTGGGTCCTGGCCACTTCTTTTGATTGAGGAACGCCGTGTTTAGTCTGACAAGTGTCTGGCTCGCATTCAAAACTCGGAACAGTTATTTTCGCTTTGCAGGCAATGGTTGTTGGAGGATGTTCGAACGACTTGAAGGGCAAGGTGATCTGGGAGAATGCTACGCTGCTCGAGAAAAAGGACTCGTTTGATGATCTTTGCAAATAGAGCGCCTTCATTTGACACGTTCTAAGGCCGTGATGTACTTTAGACCCCCGTGCTTGTTCATATCGCTTTTCCAGTGTGCGTGTACACTTGTCGGCTTTCATTTCATCACCGGTCACTATGCGATATATGTATTCCCATGTTGCTACTTAAACTTACGGTGTGCTTTTAAATTTCTGTGTTCTCCTGGTAAATCTCACTTCAATGTGTTGATTATCTTCGCATTTTGCTTCGAATGCATATCTAAACACTTCCGGAGACACTACGTTCCTGTACAAATTTAGTGCGCTTACTTGAACCTTAGCCGGGGGTGCTTATCCCATGGCACTCTTCGAGACTATCCGGTTGAAAGGAATCAGAGCTAGCTGAAAATTAGGACATACCTAGTAAACCGCTTTGGAGTGCTTTATTAGGTTGTCCGGAAAGTTTTTAGACTAATTGCATAGTGAGATTCAAATCGATGTATCTTTGCCAGCTGAAGTCGTGAACGCGCCGGACATAGGAGATTTGTGTTTCATCTCCTGTATATGTAGCTGTCAGCAGCATCCGGGACATGTCTCCTGTTCACAGTGGTGCCTTCCCAATGCATGACAAGAGGATGGTCCACCAACCAGATCTACTTCTGCGGTACCGCTCAGGCTGATCCGCAAGCGAGGCCCATCGCTTTCTACAGGGGCAATGAAGGAGCAAGGCTCCTCTTGGGTGACATGCTTCAATTGGTACCGCAAGTTCGACAACGGTGACGAAACGCTCGAAGATTCCCAACGCACAGGTCGACCATATACGCAGGACAGACAGCTCGTATTGGCCACCTGCGGTGCTCGGTCTGATCTTTCTGTACGCGAACTTTCAGACCTTATAAATACTCCTAGAGGCCCCCACACACTTCTGCGGCAACGCCGCTCGCCGCTTTGGTTAAGGAAAGGGCAGGGACGCCGCCGGCGGCGAGCTCTGCGTCCCCGCACTACGATTAAGGATAGGACGGCGGCGTGCCGCAGAAGTGTGTGGGGGCCTTAAGCCCACAGTACAGAATGCCCTTCGGTCTTCAGGCAAAGTCGCGAAGTTGCCTAGAGTTGTACCGCATGCTTTGACGTCTCAGGACAAACGGAAACGTGTTGATTTCTGCACTACTCAACCATCGCGTACATTTGCTTGTATCGACTCGATCGTCACGATGGATGAGAAGTATTGCGTCTACGATAACATGGTGCGTCGCAAGCACTGGGTGGACTTCGACGAGTTGCCCAACCGCAGCAGAAACGTTTTGATCACGACAAAAAGGAGTGGCTTTCCTTCTGTTGGGACATCAATGGCCCAATATCGGAATTGAGCTGGAAGCCCATCCGCCGTACTCAACTGATCTTACACCAAGTGACTACCACGTTTTCCGGTCGCTGGAATCTTTTTTAACTGAAAAAAAGTTCGCGAATCAGGAAGAAGTCAAAAGTGGTGTCAACAACTTCTTGCTGTCCAAGTCTCCGGAGTTTTTCGCTCGTGGTATTCGCTCTCTACCGGAAAGGTGACAATACGTGATAGATCATAATGGTGAATATTTTGTTGAACAATAGTGTTTGAAGTTATTAACTATTCAATGTTTTCCGACATTAGTCGAAAAACTTTCCGGACAATCTAAGGCCAGGCTACACCTCTGTGCAGTAATATTTCAACAAAAAAATGCTTGGTATGTTTATGTTCTAATTTATTCTCATCTCATCCTTCGAGATCCATGTATTGAAGACAGATAAATTGCCTTCTGGCGTGATCTTCCCTCTTTCCTTTCAATTGACCTCTCACAAGGGGAGGATCGGAGGCGTATGTCTGAATGTGGAGAGTGAGTCATATAGGGAGAATCCTCGCCCCTCATTTAGTATAAAAATGTGTTTCTTTTTTTTGCCAAGTCGTTAAATCCAAGGAATAGGGGGTCCTTGAAGTTGCAGTGCGATCGACGCCTCACGAGTTCCGGGTCCTGTATACCAGCAATGCCTATGCCGGCAAGCGGTTAGGAGCGTAGTGGATAGCGACGTTGCATCGTGGGAGGGACGTCGTGGGTTCGATTCCTCTGTGGTCCTCCGTCTTTGCATTTCAACTGACTGGTTGAGATTTGAGGGATTCTAACGTCTATACCATTTTCAGACTTTTTTGCGCATTTTTCCAGCTGTATGCTGTGGTGAGTAACTTCCTTGCGACTTGTTTATTACCGACCGATTTTTTAACCAAGAGATAATGATAGGACTATTCAACATAATGATCTATAAACGTTCAACATCAGTGATTCAAAGTGCATGAAACAGAAGCACTTTCCGCTTCCTCTCCACGTCTATCAGTTCACCATTCAAATCCCAATCTTCTTGTTCTTCCACCACTTCCAGCTGTTCGTCTTCGTCAACTTCAGGTTGACGTGTTTTGAAGTCCTTGAGTATGCTGGCCATCCATTCGGCCAGCTTGGTTTCTTCCGTCGAAGGCTCCTCGTCTAAAGGTGGTCCTTCAGTGTGAGCAGGTGAATCACCACTTGAGCATCGGCGGATATTATTGGAGTTAGGTTTTAGAAAACCTTCACCGGACCTAGGATTTCCAGGTGACAGGCAAAGATGAGAAAAAGAGTGTATCGATGGCCGTTTAAGTCAATTTGCGGAATCCACAAAGCTTGTTCAACATTTTGTCGTCACATCCTGGTCTCTTTTGAAAATCCGAGCAGGGTGGTTTTCCCGAAGTCATTGGTTCATGTATGGAAACAAGGTGCGAGGAGCTTGTAGCTTTTATTCGCTGCCCGTAATGTGACCATTCAGCTTCATGCACTTTGTATCTGTGCATCACTGATGCTGAACATCTATTTATTTATTCACTACATGGATAACCATGCAAAAGAAAAACAAGGTAAAACTAAACATAAGTTAAAGTAATACTAAACAGGAAAAAACAAAACAGGCAACAAGAATCAACATAATACAGATGAAAACTACTAAGCTGCATCCTGAAGATATCGATCAAGAAGTTTTTTTACACTTCCTTAAGGAATTTGGTATAATGTGTTTTTTAGATAACCTTAAAAATCAGAGCCAGCACGGCAAGTGAAAAATTGAGACATTACACTGCTTTTTGCTCCGGGAAACTGGATCTTCCACTGACCACCCCTTGTGTTCGATGAAGAAAAGGTATAGAACTCCTGAAGGGGGATACGAGTAAGACCGTTTATCATCTTATACATCGCAATTAAATCATTTCTTCTCCTACGACGTTCAAGGGTATGTAGATTGAAGAATCTGTTTCGTGAAGCCGGTGAGGGGATGGTGTTGTAATCATACCCATGTACTCGTATCCATAGCTTTCTTGTGAAGCTGTTTTGTACAGATTCCAGCCTGGCAATTTCACGCTTATATTTGGGACTAAAAATTGTGGTGCCATATTCTAGAATTGGTCTAACATACGACTTCTAGGCAATTAATAGGTGTTGTATTGAATTTGTTCGCAAACATTTGGAGAGGCTGTGCACAATTCGTTCAGCTTTTTTCGATATTATTTCAATATGTTCTTTGAACGAAAGCTGGGTGTCCAAAATAAAGCCCAAAGCACGCAGAGAAGTTGTACTACTAATATGCATCTTGTCAAGGTAGTAAGGATATCTACCTGCCTGCTGCCCTAGATAAAGTACTTGTGACTTTTGCGGAGATAGTGGAAGTTCCCATTTTGATGACCAATCCGCAATTGCGTTTATTGCTGATTGAAGAGAAAGATGGTCTTCTCGAAGAGCAATATTCTTGTAAATTTTTATATCGTCAGCGAACATTTTACATGAAACACCAAGCTGATTAACTAAGGACGGAATTTCAGAGGTATATATAGAAAAGAGGATTGGGGACAAAACACCACCCTGAGGAACACCACTTTTAATAGAAAGATGTTCAGAGAATGCGTCATTTACCCTAACTTGAAAAGATCTACCAGATATAAAGTTTTTTATCTATAGAGTAATTCTATGATGGACACCTATATCCGTGAGCTTGACAATTAGTTCATCCAAAGGGACCTTGTCGAAAGCCTTCATAAAATCAAAATAAATTACATCCACATCAATTTTTTGTACAAGAGATTTCGTCCTATCATTAAGCGTAGATAACATCAGTGTTTCAGTAGATTTACCTGAACGGAAGCCATCTTAATCATTAGGGATAAGATTATTGGACTCGAGATATAATACAAGCGCTGTCTTGAGTTTTCTCTCGAAGACCCTAGCAAAAACTGATGTGATGCTAATTGTACGAAAGTTTGATACAAGTTGGTGGGGAGGGTTTTTTGGAATAGGTGTAACAAACGCATGTTTCCAACGGGATGGTATTTCGCCAGTCATATAACTGGCATTAAATATGTGCTCAAGAGGGTAAGCAATCGCGATGGCAATTTTCCTGATAAAGTAGGACGGTACTTCATCCGGAGTAGTAGCATAACTAGGTGGTAGCTTACAAAGTTCATTATAAATCTCCTCTTTATAGAACCAAACCGAACTTTCCATGCTGGAATTATTATTATTAACAGCAAAGGAGTCGATGTTGAAAGAACGTTCTGCAAAGGTCTTTTGAAAATATTTAGCTAGCATGGTAGCCTTTGTTGAGTCAGTTAATGCTGCGACGCCGGTTTCGTCCTTCAGTGTGTGGATTCGCTCGGTACGTTTCAGTACAGAATTTAACAGTTTATAGAGAGATGATTTGTTGGGAGTATTGAGAATTTTTCTCTCAACATACTTGTGGAATTTGTTTAAAAGTCGGTCGAATCTATTATTGATTTTTTGAAAATGGTGAAGGTTTTCAGAACTTGGGCAATGTTGATATGTCGACCATAGTTTTGTTTCTGTTCAAAAAGTCTGACTAGGTTGGGAGGAAGTTTATTAAAGTGTACTGGTAACTTTTCGGTAGGTACTAGTTGGTCAATGCATTTATGGAGAATTGAGATAAAGAATTCGTATTTGTCATTCACAGTAACTTGTTCCCCAAGGAGTGTTCTCCAATCTATTGAAAGCAAATACAGATAATGTCGTAGATTGCTTTATGAATTTTAATTTTAACAAAGCTAGGAGTCTTCTTATCTGCTTGGAGTTGTTCAAGCGCGAGCGCCACTTCATCTGCTCCACGTACAGCATCTTGATCTTCACCAGTCATCGCAATTTTGCTCGTCTTCTGCGATTGAGAGGACTTCGACGGCGACATGGTTGAACAAGAATGCTGCGAAATGGCAATCGATTAGAGAGTCGTTGAGCGCAACAAACAGACAGATAGAAGACACAGGATATACCTGACAAGGTGGCTTTAGCAGTAGATTTCACTGGACAGAACCCGCCACAAGGTTCTTCAATATATGTAGTAAGCGGATGTCAGCGAAATCGAGGCTGGAAGTAACTGCGGTGGAGAGTAGGAGCGAGCTGAGTTGAACGACCGCACGGCAACACCGCAAGCACCGGAATGATTTATACATCATCATGTTGAGTACCCACCCAGCATGCAGCTGGAAAATTGCGCAAACCTCTGAAAATGGTATAGAAGTCAGAATCTTTTAAATCTTAAACCATCAGTTGAAATGCAAAAAACAGCAGCGCAGGGGAGCCGAACCCCGCACCTCCCTCGCAAGGGGCAACGTCACTATCCACCGCGTTCCGAGCCACTTTGCCGAAGAGGCATCGCGGGCTTACAAGATCAACGAACTCGTGAAGCGCCGATTCCACGGAAATTTCAAGGCCACCCTACTCCTCGCTTTAACGACCTGGCAAAAAAAGAAACACATTTTTATACTAACTGAGGGGTGGGGATTCTTCCTATATGACTCGCTCCTCCCGTTCAGACATACGCTTCTGACCCTACCTTTGCCAGTGCTCGGCGAGAATTCGAGGACATTGTAAGCTTGAAGCACATTTTACTTCGACACATTTCTGTAAGAGACGCTTCTCCTATTGTTCCGCACACTCAAACGTTTTCTGCATCCTATCTATATGCCTTAAATCCCACCATATATAATGGAGGAGGGTTTTTTGTCTGTTGGTAATTCTTCGGAACTTCGTAAACATCGGGGCTCGATGGTTTAATCACCCAAGTTTGAGGCACGACTTCTCTCTCCGAAGGGGAGCGCGGGAGGTGAGCAATCGCCGCTGCCGAGGAGGACACGTGAGGCGTTGCGAAATAGGCCGGCGCCGCGGCTCTGCCCGCGCACGTGTTGGGTGGCTACTGCCTCGAATTGGCCCCTTTTGAAGGCTCCTGTCCTCGCTACCGTCCAATTAGTTGACCTACAGTATGCTGCGGTGTTGCAGCGTTGTGTTGCTGCGGGGTACGGCTCTGCCGCGTGTGTGCTCCGGCCGAGGTCACAGCTCATTCCTTCCTACCTCCGCTGTATTCGGGATTTTCCTATACTATCCTAAGTTCGTTGTGTTGAGCGCATGCATCCGTTTCTCCCGCCCACTCATGCTTCCTACTTATCGCTTGGATCCCCAGTTTGGTGGTTCATGTAAGTGGCATTTACACTACCAATCAAATAAAAGCTGCGATAAACTTTTGGAGTACATGGCGCAATCTCATCTTTTATTGCACTGCATGCTTGCTTCTTAGCTGTGGGCTGTAAGTAAGATTCTCCCATTGGAAGTTCGTTGGGTGGAGCGCATGCATCATCTTCTCCCGCCCACTCACGCTTCCTATTTACCTCACTTACATGAACCACCAAAGTGGGGATATGTGCGTCCCTCACTGTTGTATTTGTTGTTCAACTTCTGCAATCAATCGAATAAAAGTCGCAACATCTTGAAAGAGTGTCCAATTCGACGCGGAAAGTTCTGTCGTAGCATTTGAATTGGATGCTTATTACCCCGTTAGCAGAACGTAGCAGCGTGCAAGTGAATCAATATTTAATGGAACTATGCATTATTCACGAAATTATTTTTAGTACTTCTGACTACGACAACAATTTATAATACTGTTGTGAGACGGAGCGGAGACAAATATTGGAAAATGGAGCTGTGTAAAATATTTAGAAGTCACTGCCTGCAGTGGTTCGTCAACTGCGGAAATCAAGTTCCCGTCCCACCCCCCAGTTCTTGACTACACCAGGCTCTCGTATATAATCTTCCCGTACGCTCCCTCAAAATCAGTGGCCAATGGTGCGGGCGTATTTACTCGGGATACTACGCTTTTTCCACCTGTCCCAGGTTATCCAATTTTTAGCGGTGGACCAAGACAGGCTAACGAAGAAAGTTGCTGGGACCTTCGCTCGGTACGACTACGTTTTTATCCTAATCTTGCCTCAGGGTCGTCAATTTTCAGCAGTAGTTTGAGCACTTTCCATACTATACTATGTACAGAAGAGGATAGTATTGTTGTCGTAAGCCACCATTTCTGGAATTCATCACACCTCGTGGCTTAAAGCACGGCGACTGGACGGATATGTCAGACATTTCATTAGGCTTGATGAGCTGCAATAGGCTGTGAACCCAACGCTAGACGAAGAGGACATTCATCTGAGTGCTGTACTGGGATGTGAGTGGTACCAAGTTATCTGAAGTACGTGCACGTTTCAACGAGCTCGACGGCGGAGCCAGCGACCGACGCTGGGTGAGGAAGCAATCCTAGCTGGGTTTGGAAGCCCGTAGCGTGGCCCGTCATACCCGACGCCGGCGGAGCCGGCTAGCACACGTGGCCCGCGGATGCGAAGCCGGCTAGCCTGGCGTGGCCCGCACACTCCAGCGTCCCCATACCGTGACGTAGGCACTGCCGCTTTGGCTGCTATCATTTCCAGGAATTTTACACTCCCTTTTTTGTGGCGCATTTCAAGAGATCTGAGAACAATGAACATGTTTTCATGGCTGTAAACAAAATTTTCATCTCAATATGAATGCGACCAACAAGAAGCTACATAAAAGCAAGGGGTGAAGGTTAGCAATCATAATGCCTTTGCGGGATGCGCCATGTATTCTACTTCCACGGGCATTTGACAAATTCTTTGCTGTGGAAGCAACATCGCCAGGAAGCATAATATAGCAGCTTGCTCGCCTTGGCCTTGGAAATGAAAGTGGGCTACTGGGTGCCTCACTCTTGCGGAGTAGCTCAAAAGTGATTTTTTGCCTCGTTGTTTGTTTAAGCCTGTTTTTAAGCAATTGGACGCATTGCTGTAATGTTACACTTCACCTTGCTTTTATATTCTGTTTAGGTATTTTGAATTGAAACTCTGAAAAAATCTAGCAAACATAGCTTTCTTACACAAATGTAGTTCATAGAGGCGTTCTATGTTCTGCGCACAGTTTGCTAGTGTTCTTTATTAAAGTTGTACAGGATACTTTTGATAGTTACGGCATTTTTTGCGTTGTGAGCACACATTGGTGCATTTAGAATGTGCATTTAGCCTAGGGAATGACCTGCCGTGGCCAGCTGCTGGGTGAGCCTTTTTTCCTTTCCAGATAAGTCTCGTACTAAATCACAGACCGCGGGGAGATGTGAGGCTTGTGTAGCGTGGAAGGAACTGAGCCAAGAATCTCAGTGAACTAACCACGCGAGGGTCTGCACCAGTGGAGTGCATTTTCCATCCATTTCTTCCATTTTTCTCTATGTTCCGCCTCTAATCCCAACTCGTTAGGTGTGCAAACAGTGACTGCGTTCGACGTTCTTCATGACAGCGTGTCTTACCAGTCTCGGAGCGGAACGGTGAAGTGCTGTGGGGCACTCATTTGATGGATCGAAAAGGTATGACATCGGAGGCATGAACGCTGGTTCGCGTCGGAATCTGGAGCATCGCTTCTAGAAAGCAGTGCATGGGTGTGTCCCGTTAGGGTGAGGAAGGAATGTATTCGACAAACTCGGTGA
>CANDYH010000489.1:0-21729 GCA_947396885.1 Heligmosomoides polygyrus polygyrus | reverse complement strand
CTTCAAGTTCAGACTCCAAGGATCTTTTCCCCAAGGACTCCTGTTGTGCAGCTTCGTGCCTGCACTCTGCGGTTGTTTCCGTCGCTCCTGTCGCCTGTTCATGCTACCCGGTTGCTGCCACTCCTGTGCTGCGCTCACGTCGCTCTCGTCGCTTCTGTCGCGGGATCTGAGCGAATTTAACTCATGGTCAGACATTTCTCTGGAAATGATCGCCCATTGATTTGTCCAGAAACGCATTCAGTGCGTCATCACCACGTCTTGGAGTACACGGCACATCCAGAAGGGCCGCTCCTAATGAGACGCACACCCGACCATCAGCTACTTCGAGGTTAGTCAGAGTTTACCACTTATAGTGCACGGGCCCTATTGTAAGGCAATGACCAACCAGTCACTAAATTCTGGTCGAGCGCCGCAGGATTTTCGGCTGAGTGTTTGCGAAGAATCTACCCGAAGCATATTTAACCCTTTCACATTGTCCGACGACGTCGTCGGATACTTTTTTTTCCCGTGTGGGACAACGATGTCACCGGAGAGCATCATAGAAATAGTTCATGGAAGTTACTAGACATTTCGCAGTGCAATATTAATCACTGACTCCTCAAATATCTATGGTCAAGACGGTCCACGGGGAACTTCATCGGTTACTGTTTTATTCATATCTAGCAAACAGTGACAACAAATAACATAATAATAAGTAATGGGAAATACACGCTGTTTCACGCGGCAGTCACATGAAAAGCACGCGTGTCGTAAGAGTTGAATCGCATGGCGCCGGCCTCTAGTTGTCACGTTCTGTAGCCTTACCGATGCTGGAAGAGCAGTCATCTGAACAAAAGTTGACATCGTCTGACCCGATGGGCCTCGACGATATCCCGTTTAGGCAAAATTCGTGGCGCAAAATCCTCACTAAGAACGCACCATTAATCTTCACCCCTTCTGAACACGTAGAGGCTTACGAGATAACGACAACGATTTATTAGAAACGAGTAAAAAGAACAATAAAAATAATACTGAAAATGAAAACAGTACGCCACATCCTACATCGTAACCGGTTGCAACGCTCACGAGAACACAATGGGATTCCATTCAGTAAGACAACACGAGAGAACACAGCGAGCAAAAATTGCAGTGAACACGGCCAAAGCAGAACAACAATGCACACGGGGAACGGCCGCTGATGGAAGGAAGGTCCCGGAACCTGACCGACGCGAGGCGAGCACACATCGACAAAGATCAGCGGAACCCGAGGTGCAACGAGCCGAGACATCATGGGGGAACTCTTCACACCTCAACAGTAACAACACGCCTAGTCCTGCCTACGCACACGTCTCTTCGTCACAGTCGGCGACTTCTTGCCGGTCGACGCCGCGGTCTCCTCAGTCTCCACGTTCACCACCTCAGGCTCGCTGTTGCTGCCTTCCTCCTCCTGAGCGGACACACCTTCTACAGCGATACTCAGTGAAACAACGCGGATCTTCCTACCTCTGCATCGCCCTTGCCCACATGCGCGCCCGCCCTCTCCGGCGTATGCCTAGACTCCTCGGCAGCCTCAGCCTAGAATAATCAGTCATAGCACACTCAGTTAGAGAGGTTTATCCTACTCAGAATCTGCACAAGATCCTTCGCGGATATCTCAGAGAAGTAGTGGATTCAGCGAGAAGCGGTCAACAGCTTGAAAAAATACCTTCACCTTTCCGGGACTAGTTCTACACTTTGTATATATCACAAACCCGACGCACTTGCGGGAAGCGGATTCATAACACCTCTCATAATTTCGTACGGTCCGCTTCAGTTTCAGCTGGTGATCTTTAATCGTTGGCAAGTCGGGAATAGGATCTGCCTGAGGAATGGAAAAGAACATGACAGTTCGTCGCATAGTACTGACAGTTTACAATGCCACCCAACGCCACTTGGAAATTGTCACGCTGAAATAGGCGCCATGTATTGCTTATTCCCTGATACCACGACTGATAAACTAATTAACTCTTAAGCTGACATAGCTTCTTTATATCAAGTTGAAGGAAAGTGCATAACTACACCTATAATTCGACGATGCGTGGAGTTCAAGCCAGGTGCCTTTCAATAATGCCAAATGTTGGGAGGAACATGGTGAGCAAAATTTCCGCAAGAACTCTAGCCTTATTAAACTATTTAAATGCACAGTCATCTCTGTCAATTCCCTGTCGTTTTCACAAATCTGTTTTCAAATTTAATTTTTTTTTAAATTTCAAATTTTGTTCCAATCAGTAATCCAGTTAGTTCTATATAGCTACATTGATTACAGGCCGTTGAAGGCTGTCTTGGGATCTTACCATAGCTTCTGGAGGAACTCCAACCCACAGCCTTGCTTATCGAACAGGATGTTATGCCACTGCAACATCGGCGCTGATAACAGACGCGACTTTCAGGGTGCACGCACACGGTATCGTTGATGTAAGGGAGGGGTGCTGGTTCGAGTCCAGTCTTTCACCAGACCTTTTGTAGCCTCTTTATATGACACAGTCTGAGTTCTGTTTGCATCTAATTTGAATCCCCTGCCTTGTCACTCGTACTTACTCCTACCTACTTGTTTAATTCACACATGCACCAAAATGTCAGGAAAGCATTTTAGTATTGCAAACGATCTCAACTTTCTCAGAGCACCGCCTCATGAGATTTCCTCCAGCCAGCTTGGGTGGCAGGCATAATAGCGTGATCAGCACCAAAAAGCGTGTATGCTCCAAAAGCGCTCAATTAAATATGCAGCCCACCTCTTCAATATCCGCCTCTGCTTCTTCCAAGAATTTGTCATCTTCCTCGTCATCCACCAGATTTGGCACCTTTGAAAGTGACAATCAAATCAAATGAAGGCGAAATCGCAGTTGGAGAAAGATCAAAAGTCTCACTACCTCGTCGTCAATATCTGGCTCGTCGGTCTTCTTCCTTTGACCCGAAATGTCCGCATTTGACTTGCGCCCGAAGCAGCACACGCCAATGAGAATGATGGGAATTAGAACGCAGAGCACATACACCACCCACAGCCATGGCCGCTCCTAAAACCGCCTTCATTTCTCTCGAGATTACTTCGAAGAGTGAGGTTGAACCTCACTCGTAGTTATCACGCTCCTTGGGGATCTTGCTTTCTCTCAAATCACATGAGCTGACACTCTTATTAGCATCAGGTATTCCATACTCTAAGGAACTTTCATTCTTTTCACCTAACCATCTTTAATGTGATACAAAATAAAGATGTTCTTATTCATAAAAGAGTTTTCGATTAAACTGGGTGGGAAATCAACTGCTAGAAACGTACATTAGCAGCATCGATAATACCCTGCACTATTCCGGATCCTTTTCCTTGGCTGGCAGCCAATCGAGCATCTTCAGCACGCTTAACAGCGAACGTCTGCTTCGCGACTTCAGTCGCCAAATCCTCCGAGTCACACACCAGGATGTTGTCTAAATACGAACACTTCCCAATCAACCCTCCAGCGAGCATATTCGAAAATCGCAGCCAAACTTGAACTAACCGAAGACAATGTTCTGACTCATCGTCCATAACTCGATACCAATAACCGTAATTGGAACGAGACCTTCGAAAGGCTTTGGATCAAAGTAGTTAGGGTTCTCGATTTGTCGAGGAGACCACACGCCACGATAAGCTGGATTGGCTATTTTTGGCCGGACCCATTTACCCTAAACAGTTCACTCATCTAAGCTGTTAGCAAGTAAGAAAGTGTAGCTGAAAGGTGCTACCTTGTAAAGTGGGTTTGCGATGAGTGGTTTCTTCCACTGACCGCAACCACTGACACTTTTACACGCGGGGTTATCGATCATCGGTGGTTCCCAGTCGCCATCCATGTCGTTATCCCAGTCTGCAGGTTTCGTGGCTTCCGGATCCGGGACTAGCTCCGGCTGAACGAGAGGGAATTGAGAACTGATGCTGAATGAAGATTATAGGAGGTGATGAGGTAAATGCTGAAAATAATCCAGCTGGACCCTGCCCATTTAATCATCCCGTAGACTGCGTTGCAAAGCGCTGCTCTCACCCTGACTTTGCGTCTCAATCGAAACCCCACTCCACTTGAAGGAACCAGATGCAACAGAAATGGCTCATATTTCTTGAAATTGGTGGGCGTTGTACCTCTACCTAGCTACATCTGGGTCATTGAAATTTTTCAAGTTGTCGTAATGTCGAAGCTTTTCATGCGAAATGGTAACGAAAAATGTTGTCAAGAAGGTTTCAGACCCATTGGCACTGCTACACTGTCACGACTCCAGAGATCGAAATATTTTTTCATCCAGACTTTGTCCGATGTGGAAATTTGGAGTGCAAATTACTGATATGATTTACATGATATCCGTTTCTAAAATGTCGGTCAATTACTGTAGACAGGTTGAGTAATAGTAGTGGAGTTAGGATCAATATCAAAACGGAAGCCTCTAGGCGATGTGGCCGAAATCGGTGATCACGACCTCACCACCCTTTAGTACGGCGAAGTGGGGTCAAATACGGAGGGTTATCGTATGGATCAGAGGTTATGTATATACAAAGTTCGCCAACACTCCGACAAGCGGAGAGGGCGGAAGGCTGGTGTTGCTCAGAAATATGAAGTCCGCTTTTTGGTAAAAGGATAAACACCTGTGAGCTATGTAAAAAAAATCTGTGATTGGCACCTAGTCGAACTCATTTGCCAACCATCAACTTGGAGATGAAAATAGTGCACAGGAAAGTGACATTTTAGAGAAAAATATCAATAGCGTAAATAATAACGTGATTGGACATAAAACGACCCCTAAGGTAGGTCCGGGAAATTTCGATGACGCTGCGGTAGCCCACTATATCTACCATGACCGACAGTTATCATTGAAAATTCAGGAGCGGATGTCATATTCGTGATCAACATCATAAATAACTGCTATAGGACTATCATTAGAACTATCAATTATGAAGCTCAGGAAACAAACAATTTTGATTAATAACTGCAGCAAAACCTTCCGAGCCCACCACATTTGGTCGCCCACACCTACGCAAATTTTCAAGAGTGTACGTCAGATTCGCCCCAAACAATACTGTGGGAAAATATTTTTTCGCCCTGTAGGGTAGGGGAAACACAATAGTAGCAAATCCTACACGTGATGATTAGCTTCTCAAGCAATACTCTCCTTCCCCTAACTATAATCGTGCTCAAATCCCACTGCTTGTGGCATGTTTGTGTCATAGCATACCACATCCAATCCAGTAGGAAAGTATGCTGTTGTTAATCCGTGGCGATGGGTTTTTCATGACAAGTCTTTTTTTTACATTTGAAAGTAGATTTAGAAGCATCCATCACGGAACAAGAAACTCCACATTGACCTCTCCGCACTCAACAAACAGCAAAGGAAACCACTATTAAAACAAAACAAAGTCAGCTAAACGATTAACCTCATCCTCGAGCCAGTCCGACGGTTTTACGGCATTCTCGTCGACAACTTCGCGCGGCTGGCTCTCATCCCAGTCATCTGGTTTCACAGCTTTTTCATCTTCTATTTCAGCTCTATAACAACGTCGCATGAAACATCGTAGTAGCCTGGTGCTTGGCTGCTTGGCATGCTCATCTAGACACAACTACCTGTCATCCCAGTCGTCGGGTTTGGTGTCAGTAGGATCAGCAATCTCCTTCGGTGGCTGCAGGGAAGGTACGAGATCCTGCAACAATGCTTTGCGAAAGAAATAATTCATAGCGGATATAGTGCTCCTTACAGTCAGCATATTTCCGGTCATGATCTGCTTCTCATCGACTGAAACCGAAAACGCCCCATCTGGTTTCACGACGAGCGTATACAGATGTGTCTGGTGATCATCCCAGTACGAGGAACCGATGTTGGACGGTTGCTTCGCGTGGTATTCCTTAAAAAGAATCCAATAAAAGGAATGGAATGCGCACCAGTGCTTGCACTTTCAGTGTGCACTCACGTCAACGGTCCCGTTCTTCGGATTCTTGTACCGGAATATCAGATGAATTTTACCATTCGCTGAGCACTTATCGGGGCCAAACATGATGGTGTAAGGAGTCTTGTCCTAAACGTAGCATGACTTATATAGCACTCTAGTAGTAAAGGGGAACATTTCTACTAACCTGAACAGCAGCAAGGTTCTGTTCTGCACCCTCGCTGAGCAACTTCAGGTAACCTCCTCCGCACTCTTGTCCTTCTTCGAAACGGACTTCGTACCTAGATGACAAATCTCCGCAAGCATTCTTTAGCGACAAATGAAAAACTGAGTGTCTCTATAAACTCGTCTAGAAAACTTGGACAAGTTTCACTTATTTTAAACAACACAAGATGTTTGTATAGAACAATCAGCAAAGTCGCCACGATAAGATGACAGAAAGGAATGGGAAATACGAAATGTGCTGGTCCATCCTTATAACGGTGTTCTGCAAAAGTTATCAAATTCTGCTTGCTTAGTGGACATGAACAGCGTAGATGTCATTAGCAACCTACACAGTAGCTAGTGCGAACGCTGCAAAACTTTTAACCGATTTTCGTCTACACTAACGGACCGAGAGTCACTTTTAGGTGTAGAAGAGGAAGAAAGGAATATCCAAGTGCAAAGCAGTGACAATTCATCCAGCCTCGCCCTAGTCTGTTTTTCCTTCTTGTATAGACCTTTAAATGCCATTCTACACCTAGACTTTTCCGCGGTGATTGTAAAAGTCGATTATGATGCAAGAATGTACTCACTGCACAACCAACGGTTTATCAGCAAATCTGAATGGTTTGTCCATTTTCGCAGCAATTGCGTGATGGCGAGCTTTCGTACGCACGATAAGTCCATAGTCGCCCTCAATGGAGACTTCGCTAGGGAGGCCTATCTCCCATTTGCCTGCAACACTGTTACGCTCCACTCAAGAATTCATTCAAGAACTTATGCCGAGAATTATTGAATGATGTAAGTTGACTATAAGTTATTGAGCATCGACGACAAATCCTACCGTTATACTTGGCAATTTCCGAATCGACACCATCCTTCTTTGCAGTGCTCAGAATCCAGCGCTTGCCGATCGTATCTATGTTTGCGAAGTCATCGAAGAAGGACGGCTTCGACGATAGCTTTGGCGGAACAAATACTGATGGAACGAAAACGCTCTGAAAGCGTATTGTACGGAAGCTCTGCAGTTCACTACACTAAAGTAAAAGATGTAGATTGACGATTGATGGAAGTTACACAACGCCATAACTGGCGAGGTCCTACGAACGCTACTCAAAACACGACCAAACTATTTCTTACGAATGATGAGTAACTAGCCACATCCCATCACACGATGATAATTGACCAAAGGTCTACAACAAATCCCATTGTTGCCGAACTCTAGAAGAGCATGCTTGAAGCTCTAAGAGAGCTACTTCGGCGAAACTATACCTTCGTTCTACCACTGTCATCATTCTAAAAAGTATCACCGCATACACATGACACGTTTTTACAACACCAACTTTAGAAATTATGGAAAATACTCGTTGTTCTAGGGGCGGGGTAGCACAATTAGCGGAGCCACGGGGCTATGCGCCCCGAATCGAGGCACTTGCAAGCCTAACTCATGCCAACCAGGCATTGGCAATGCTCCGGTGTAGGCGAAATCGAACAAGCTTTTCGTGGGAGGGATAAACCGTCTGGCACAGTTCTTCGACTGCCCCCTGGATGTCTTTGTATATGCCAAATACTCATCCAGCAGGACTCCGGCAAGAGCGTATGGCGCATCTCGCAATGGGATTGGTCAACGCCATCATTTTTCACTTTGTTAATCGTGTTCAAGACAAACTTCCTCCGTTTCAGCAGCCGTTAAATTCCAGGATTTCCATTAAATTGCCGTCTTCCAACCTATCAAAGGGCGTGATTAAGTCTGGTCTGCACGGGTCCCCAGTTTCGATATGAGTGCTCGGCGGCCATCTGTTCATCTGCACCTCACGAAGCCTGCGGCTCATTCCTTCTTGAGCAAGCTATCGAACTACTTCCGTCGAGTTGCTGATCGAAAGTGTGCTGACATGGATATATGTGCTTAAACTTTTCCTATTTCTGAGCTATCCAGATCGCTTCTCATTACCACGGAGAAACTATAGGAAATCAGGTTTTCATAGTGGCCTTGCAATAAAAGTGCATAAAATGCTTCTAATTGTGTCCCTCAGCTTGGCATCCGAACAGCCACCAAAAGCAGATAGTCTGTAGGAAGAATCTTCCCTTTCTTCTTCTCTCACTGAGCATGTACTGTGCAGTATCTTCGTCTGAGTACTAATAGTGAAGTTTTATTGAGTTCCTTTTCAGTTGAATAACTAGTTCTCTTCTGTCATTTAATCGGACTGCCGCTAACGTGTTGCTCATATGCAGGTGCATCAACTACTTGCCACTTTGCAATCACCAAAATAAGCCTATAAACTCCAACATATGAGAACATTTGGAAGGGGGGTGTTCGTTCCCTACACGATCCCGCCCGCCGCCCACTTCCCGCCCTACTCGCGCCGCCCTAGTTAAACGAGTTTGTGGCGCGTGAAACCGTGCCGCAGTCTGCAGGTTCGTTAATTGTCGTGACGTCATCCAAAAACCTAACAGATGGTATGAGACGATTGGCGAGCGCATCTCATGGGGAACTCCGAAGACAGTTTTTAGTCAGTTCGGTTGTGTAGACAGCTGAGAGAAGTAGAACGGCACTCTTCTCTCTGGATTCTCTAAATTTTCGCCACAACTAGAGACTACGGGTGATTCCGGTCATGAGTCGATGGTTTCTGCATTGAAAGCCTGTCTGAAATTAAGTGCAAAACAGGCCCACCGTCCTCTCATTTTAAAGGATCAAACAATTCTTCTTATATCGAAGAACTTTCTAGGGGTGATCGCGTTGTTGTCATGACATATCTCGTTAAGACGTCGCTGTAATACTTCTCGGAAAACGCGGACGAAGCCCCAGTACTGAGCAATGTGGCGGGACCTGAAGTAGGCCTTGGCGCTGCAGCTAAAAAGTCCTTTTCTCCAAATGTGGTGTATAACATTCTGACTCTTATCTCAAGAACGAAATCTGTTCAGGATAGAGGTGACAGGTCAAAGAAAGCGATTAGAGATGCGATGCCTCCATGTGATGGCGGACATCTCGTCCTCAGAGCGCGCATTGCTCCGCCCCTTTTCCCTTTTTTTAAGGGCACTGTAGGGAACACCTCTCCGCCCATTTGAAAGCATTAGTGAAAAATCTCAAGCACTTTGGTAATCTCCAACTTCTCTCTTCTTCAAACCTCGGCATTGTAAGTTGTTCGTCAGTTGCCTCTTTTGTGCTACCGAGGTTTTTAGGTGGGTCTTTATTTAGCAGGGCCTGACGCCTCGACTTCTCGTCCTCTTCAGAAGCCTGAATAAAGGTCGAAACGTCAGGCTCTGCTAAATAAAGATTTACCTAAAATCCTCGGGTGCCACAAAAGACGCAATTGACTATCAAGTGCTTCAGTTTTTAAATATTTTACTTCAAAAACATTGAGCAAACAGAGATCAAGGTCCTAAGGCACCCAATGATTTCCAGGTGTGACTAGAACTCTCCCTTTAGTTACAACTCATGTCTAGTCAAGTGGTAGTAGATCTGAACCAGTGAGCGACCACCATTCCGAGCGTTACTTCCGCCTGCCCTAGGAGGATGTGATTAACGGGAATTTCAGCTTTCGACTTAGCGGCAGTCCCTGACTTTTATGGTCGCCGTTAACGGAGCAACTATTATGTCTGGTACTGCAGCCAATTTAAAGGCTAAAAGCTATAATCTTAATAATATTATATATAATATTGCGTTGAAAATTGTAAAATTGGAAAACAATTGTTGGATCCATCTTAGTCCCAGGCGCCATTATATGACTAGTATTGCTATTTCCAGAATGAACAATCATACCAATAAACTATATCGACAATAGACTAGCAACCAACATGACGTTCAGTATTGACCTCGTCAGCAATACATTTACGTTTGGACGTCCTGTCCAGCACTTTTTAAAGGATGGTAAGCGGCACAAGCAGGCTGGGGGAGGGGGAGGGTCACCATGACGGGCAGCCCTAAACAACGTTTTGTGCCGTACTAAACTAGAAATTTTATGCAGCGCTGGTGTGTTCAACGCTTACGGTGAACTGAGGTAGGCCATTTCTTATGTAATTAGACATGCACGCGTCTTCCTACCAAGGCCGATAATCATTGAGTAGAAGGTGATCCCCTTCCATCACGAGCCTATCTGCGCCCACTCAGGAAAAGTATTTTGAAATTCCCGTTTAAAAACATTCGCCGAGTAGGGAGGTATATCGAAAATTTGGTGATCGCCGGCTCTACGACAGTGTCCTCCTTAACCAGTTTGCAAAAAAACTATGAGGGTGGCACCAGCTTTGAGCAACTCAATTCCAGGTTAAATGACACTGATTTATTTGGTTGATGATGACAACACGAGCGAGATTCATCAACCGCTTGCCGCCCTCTAACGGTGAAAATACCGCCAAACTCCCTGATATGACATTCATTAGCATTAGGTTTTTGCGGCATTTTCACCGTTAGAGGGCGTAGGCGCTTGATAGATCTGGCCCCAGAAAGTTATAATCAACTGAGGATCGTGGCACTGTACTGAAGCTTGATTTCGACTTGAAGCACGCGCGCTGAGAACCAGGGTGCTTTTGTTGTACATCCTTCTAATGTGAGGTTAGAGACGAACAGTCGTTTGTGGAAGGCTTGTTATCTGGAGAGAGAGACTGGCGTACCTTATCGTTTTCGGCCTCGTCGGCCTCGTCGGCAGCCGCGCTGGCCACGACCAGTAGGACGAAGCACCAGCGCTGGGCGGCGGCCACCCGGAGCAGTCGCATCGGTGCTGAAAGGGCGAACTGTGATGCAGCGACCGGCGATACGGAGCGCCTCGCACTTCGTGGAGGCTCGAACGCCTCGCGATCGATATCGACACGACAAATCAGGAGCAGACACGTGGATTTCGAGCAGCGAGTGTGGGCCGACAGGTACGAGCATGTCGAGGCACGGTTCGCGGCTGTGGCGGCGGTCAGCGCGGCCGAGTGGCGGCCGACAATGGCGGCGGCGATCAGCATGCGCCCTGGGGTCGGCGCCGGCGCCGCACTCGGTGGAAGGGGCCCGACAGTATGCACATCAAGGGCGCCGGGGGCCGCTTCAGTCCCCGCTCTGGAATGCCTCCGGATTATGCGCCCACACCGGCCGGCCACCAACCTGTGCCTAGCATGTTCATGGTGCAACCTGAGAACTCCTCGCAAGAGATTCAAGGGCATCTACTCCTATGGCTGACTTTTTATTTTGGACGGTGTCCCCTCATTTTAGAACGCTTGAGAGGGCGCCTTGCAAAATTTCGACAAAAAAACTTCAAAATTTCAGACCAGACTCGAGAAAACAATCGCATGCGTGCTAAGAGTGGTCAGATCCCGAAGTCCCTCTCCTTGCCCTTTATGGAATCAAAAGAAAAGCGGAAGTGTGGTCCAAACGAAGGAATAAGAGTGCGTTGAGATGTGTCATATTCAACTGCGCACCACACGTCTCGTCACGGCATACTACGGTGAACCTCTCAAGAGACTAATTCACAGACATTTTCTAGAGAACATCCTTCGAAGGCTAGTTGGACAGAATTGCAGTCGCAAAGGAATACCCCTAGCCTCCTCGAGCGCATTCAGATGTTAAACTCAACGATTTTTTTGCTGGGATTGGCAAACAGCAGCCGACATGAATGATATGTAAAAATGGTAAATTTTCGCACCTACAACATTTTCAAAGTTTTGAAGAGCAATAATCCTGATCTCCTTCTGCGGGCTTATAAATCATATGTGCGGCCGATAGCTGAATTCGGAACAACTGTGTTCAACCCTCTCAAGAAGAAAGACATTGACATGCTCGAAAGAATTCAGAATAATTTCACTCCCAAAGCAGTAATGAGATGCTTTGGCATGGACTACTCGCAAATCCCAAATGGCCGAGAAAGAAACAGGATGTTGGGATTAAAGTCTCTTGAATGTAGAAGGCAATCATTCGATCTCAAGATGCTTTTAAAGATTCTCACCCAAAAGGTGCACATAAACCCGTGCATATTTTTACGAGGCCATCTGTCTAGAACAAGGAGAGGTAAGCTTCAGCTATATGTGCTGGTAGCGAGGACCACAGTCAGATCAACATTCTTGACCTATGGAAGCTTGCGGGAGTTCAACTTATTACTAGCCCAAAACGAGAATCTCTTAGGATTATCTGAGCATTCGCTCGCTTGATTGTTGTCCAGCGTTCATTGTTATAACTGTTTCCGTTCTCATTTATTGGTGCCTACTTAGTCCTCAAGTTTGAGTTATTAATGTTTGTGTTGCTTTTTTGTTTCTTTATTATATGCGTGGCTACCACCATGCTGTGAATAAATAAATAAATAAATATGAGTCATGATAGCATGCTGCAATTATCATCGTTCATGGAGGTTTTTTCTACAGAGAGTGCTGAGATCATGGAATGTTTAGAATGTGTAGTGCAACAAAGCGATCAGGCTTAAGAACATGGTGGGCTACTTTTATTGCGATAAAGATAGGACAGAATAGAACAGGTGGAGACAGGGAACTTGTGCTAATACTTCAAAAAGTGGGTTACCGGTCAGTAAATGTATAGGTGGTCCATGGATATACGTTAATCACCTTTGGAACAAGCCAACCTCGTGCTCTGGAGATGAGCTGCCGTCAATACGTAAAGGAAAAGGTTAAAGGATGACGTCGATCCATCCTTTTTTGGAAAGCACCACGCATTTTTCTTCTGCGGGATACTGACGAGTTAATATGAAAAAGAATCCCGTTGCACAATGGCTTGCAGGAAGCACTCGACAGTCAGAGCGTTGACCTTTTCAGGAACCCCTTGAAGGCTTTCGCACCGACTTCATAGGGGAGGAGGCCTTACTAGCCTTGAGTGCGAACGAAATCTGTAATAGACTGAGGTATACGCGAGACCTGCTGCCCTGCAGAGAATGAGTGCAAATCATTAGCTGCCCGTCTTGAACACACCACAAATTTTACGAGATTTAATATGCATTCAAATATTTACAGAATATCTCGCTGATATTGAATGCTTTGCGCATCCAAGGCGATGGGGAGGAAGTAAATACAACAGAATGTAAGTCTGATGTAACGTGATGCCTGATGATGATGTAAGGTGCGTATGCAAAACCTCCTGAAGAGCACCTACATGGTAGTGACACTATACTTGTGCTCGAATAATCGAATTCGAATAATTATTCGAATAATTTATTCGAATTCGATTTTCGATTATTCGAGTTTCGTAAATTCGAATAATTATTCGAATTCGATTATTCGAGGTTTGAAAATTCGAATAATTCTTCGAATTCGATTATTCGAGGTGCGAAAATTCGAATAATATTCGAATTTCGAATACGTGGTTGTTTCGAATGTGGCATAATGATGATTTTTGTGTGTGGCGTTCATTTCGGTGACGATTGTTTTCGATAGCACACTGTCGAGGAGCTCACCGTAACGAAAACGCATTCAATATCCGACTATACATAGAAGGGTTGTGTGTGTGTTTGCGCGCGTGCATGTTTCCATCAATCCATCACAACTGGCGTAGGGGCATGGCGTGTTGGCGATACTGACCGCAATTGATGGCGATCGACTGCTGTCCGAAACTTCAGCCCTTGGGGTAGTCGATCTCGCTGAACACACATCTGAAGTTCGTTTTTGAAATTATCGGTTGAAGTTGACCGAGCTATTGATTTTCTATGGGGAATTCGTTGAGGCGAATCAATTGTATGGCCGGTCTTCGTCGATATTTTCAAAATCTAACTTCACATTTGCGTTCTCTGCGACCACGACTGTCATCGATGTCATACACTTGAGTACTCTACGGAATTTGCACAATAAATACAAATTTCGACGGAAAATTAAAAAATGAATTCAGATTCGTGTTCAGTGACTTCGATTACCTCAGGCCTGAAGTTTCGATCTTGTTGAGTGGTATTTACGAAAAATCGATAATTTGATTAATATCTCTTGATGGCAACCGTTACTGCAAAAACTAACTTAAGATTCGTGTTCAGCGACCTCGATTACTTCGGGACTGAGGCTCACAGTTTGCATATATGACACGACTATATACTGTTTTCAGTTGAAATTCAAAGTTTTTCAAATCAAATTCAACGTTGTTACACGAGGAAGATTCCAGAAGAACGTTGAAATTTATTTCAAAAACGTGGAATTTTAACTGAAAATGCCGTATAACTCTACAATTTGATTGGCTGACGATTCCTGTGAGATAATGAACAAATGGAGTGAACGGTTTTTTTTCGCAAAGGTTTGCACTTGTGCGTAGATGTTTTGCACACGTATTTCTGTAGGAATTTTTTTGTAGGATTTTGTTTGCAGGAAAAAAGTTCTCATGTCTTGCCATTTAACGAGTATTGTCAGCGGTTCTGGGAAGGTATTGAACATCTTCATTATTGGCTTTTTTAAAAGAATTCAAATCTTTTATTTTGTCTCTGGCGAATGTTGTCGTTGAACTTACTTTACTGCATTTACTTGAGCCTACACAATGCGCTTTTGGAGTGAGTAAACGGCATCAAACGAAATTGGCTAACACAAAAATCGCATCGTCCTTATTAATACACCCCGTTGCAAAATTATAGACACCCCCGATATATCCATTAGTACCCGAAGGTTCCGCTGTCTATGCTCAGCGGTTACCGTCGTATTCCTCACTATCGAAAGCCTCTATAGAAGGATTTTAAGCAGGTTATCTTATCAGTGCAGGATACCACGAACTTTTATTGAAAATTTAACGAATGGAGACCGGTGCAAAATATAGGTTCACCTCATAAAAAACCTGATTAATCACAAAAGTACCCACAGAAAAAGTAAGACTAGTACTTCGTCACATTACCTTTGTTGTAGACAATAACGAAAATTCTATTTGGCACATTACTGATTACGTTATCAATAACAGTTTGCTCAATGATCCATGCATGAAGTATGGCGTTCTTCAGATCAGAAGCTGAAGTGTAAGTGGTTCCATTTTTGTACACTTTGTGTACAACAATGCCCCACAAGTTTTCTAGTTTTCGGGTTGAGATCTGCAGGAAAACTAGACCACTGCAAAAGTTGAATTGTATTGGAGTCCTATTATAAACCTTGTGGAAAAAGTACAGAAAAACTAACTACAAGGTTCTTATTCGCATTGGCGGGTTCCTTTACTCTAAGGTACCTAAAGCATCGATAAGGAACAAATACCTGGGTCTTAACACATTGACTTCTCGCAGGAAATTCTTTGATATTTCTCGGGTTTATAAGTTAATCCACTTCTCGCGCTTTGTAGGCTCCAAGTTCTTTGATCTGCGTGCGTCTCAAACAAAAGGGGAGCCTGAGAAGCTTCCTATCAGTCGACCTAGGAGTAAGCTGAAGGTGGCCCTTTCTCCTCATAGGACATTGGTTTGACTCGCTCTAGGTATGTCTTTATGTTGTTGTGTTGTTGTACTACTTTTTTCTGCCGCTTCCGCTTATCGCGAACGTATTGAATAAATAAATAAATAAATAAATAAAATAAACCTGCAGTTGACTGCGATACGTGTTTGGATGCATTATCTTGTTGGAAAATGAGGTTGTGCCTACGAAGTCTCCTGAAATATGGCAAAAAGGTGATCTCGGCACAATTCCTGGTAGTCTTCACTATTCATTCTACACGAGACGAACTTCCGAAACGAACGAGACAAGTCCGCATCCAGAAAACGCAGCCCATCTATGAGACTTCCACCGTCAAAGTTGTGCCTAGAGGATACTCGTCCTCTTTTCTCAGATCTCTCCAGAAGTGTAAAAGAAGTGGAATCTTGATGGGCCCGACGGGTACAGACACTATTCGAGAGATTTGAGGAGAGAGAGAAGCGAGTATTCTACAGGTGCTACCTTGTCGGTGCTAGTCTCATGGTTTCGGCTGCGTTTTCTGGATACGAACTTGTTGCCTTGGAGTTCGTCTCGCGTAGGATGAACAGTGAAGACTACCAGAAATTGCTCGGAGATTATCTTCTGCCATATTTCAGAAGATTTCCTAGGCACAACCTTATTTTCCAACAAGATAATGCATCCATACACGTATCGCAGTCAACTACAGGTTGGCTCAACTCCAACAGAACTCAACATTTGAAGTGGCCTAGCTGTTCTTCAGATCTCAACCCGAAAACTAGAAAGCTAGTGGGACATTCTTGTACACAGTGTACAAAAATGGAACCGCTGAGACATCGGTTTCTGATCTGAAGAACGCCATACTTCATGCATGGGCCAATTTCGAGCGAGCTGTTATTGATAACCTAATCAGTAGCATGCAAAATAGAATTTTCGATATGGTTGCAACAAAGGTGATGTGACGAAGTACTAATCTTACCTTGTTTGTAGGTACTTTTGTGACTAATCAGATTTTCTATGAAGCGAACTTATACTTTGTACCGGTCTCCATTTCTTAAATTTTCAGTTAAAGCTCGTGGTATTCTGCACTGATAAGATAAACTGCTTAGAATTCTCCTATAGAAGTTTTCCATAGTGAGGAATACGATGGTAACATTACTGAACCTCGGCAGCGGGTTCTTCGGGTACCAATGGACAAGCCAGGGGTGAACCTATTTTGCACCGAGTGTATTGAGTTATAATAAAGTTTATTCGATTATTCGATTTTTTCGAATATTCGATTATTCGGAAATTCGAATAACCAAAAAATTGGGTTATTCGATTATTCGGAAATTCGAATAACCAAAAAATGGAGTTATTCGATTATTCGGAAATTCGAATAATCAAAAAATGGGGTTATTCGAATATTCGGAAATTCGAATAAACGAAAAATGGGGTTATTCGATTATTCGGAAATTCGAATAAACGAAAAAATGGGGTTATTCGATTATTCGTTCATTCGAAAAATTTTAAAAAAGCACAAGTATAAGTGACACCGAACAATCAGAAGACGCTGCTCCAAATGCTATGCAGCGGTGAACACTCGCAGGAGATTCCCTACTTTTCAGAACACAAAACAGCGTTGCGTACGTTCAGAGTGCTCCATGGAGGTCAATTTCTGGTCTGGTCCTGTTGGTACTTCGCGACAAGAGCGATAAGAGCGACTGGGGCGACGGATGTAGTGTGGTGTACGTGAATAATTGCGTGCTCCACACTCTGCCCGCGACGAATGTAGTGTGAAATGCGTAATTATTTACGTACACCACACTACATCCGTCGCCCCAGTCGCTTTTGTCGCTCTTGTCGCGAAGTATGAACAGGTCCTCTGGTACGATTTACCATCTAGTTGGAGAAGTAGCAAACTCGATCCAGAATGCGTTCTAGATCTAAATGAATGATTAGAAATCCAAATGTGAAAGTAAATTCATAACACAATCACTTCCCCTAACCCCCTCCCCCTCATTAGAGGCAGCCTAAGGGGCTATACCTCTGACAACAGCACTCGGGCCAGGTCTTGTGTATGACATACATAATGGTTCAGAGGGCTTTGCATTGGTAACCTCCAGATACTAGCAGCACTTAGTTTGCCCGTCCTCATTCTGATCTACAGAGGAACTGGCGGCGCAAATAGGGTCCGGAGGGGCGTCACCTTACAAAAAGTGTCACCAACACCAAGAAAACGAGACAAGGCACACTGATAGTAGAGAAAACAAACAAATAATGCTGTAGCTGTGATCTGTGCTCTCCTCCGCTGACGCAGAGGAGAGCACAGATTTAGGCAGGAGAAGGGATTCCAGGGTGTGGCCCAAGTGACGCATCCGTGTTAAAATTGCCTACATCCTGGAGCTCCTTCCCTTATCCAGTTAGGAAGCACATAAAACGCGGATCTATAATCGAAACGAAGAGATTAGACGGCATTTAGATTCACTGTATGTAGCTACTTGCCACGCCGGCCCGCCGCGCCATGCTGTGGTGAACCCCCCCCCCCCCCCCTCCCGCGCGCCCTATTTGCGCCGAACTGGCTTCTAAATTAATAATTATTTCCACGAAGAAAAACCTGACAGTCTAAACGGGATGTGTCTTGCAAAGTTCCACCTTAGCAGCGCAATGCGAGACGAGAATAAGTCTGAGAGAGAAAAATGACACATCGAAAATGTAAACCAAGAGCTAGAAAACATCAAAGAAGGATATAAGATTGCGAAGGAAAGAAGAAGCTAAGCATAGCTTCAGATGGGAGAAGAGCTGCACCTACACCACCCAACCTGGGAACGACCAAACCAGACTTCAACTAGAAAATTGGTAGCAGCCCTTCAATAACAAGCAAAATACGAGCCAGGTTGTTAATTCCAAAGCAACAGCATGGTTGAAGTAGGTAATCGAGAAGACGCGCAGCTAGTCATTGTGTACACAAACCAGAGTATAATGCCGAGCGGTGTTGACCTTGGGGAATGGGCAATACTATAATTGAGACTGGGCACAGGACCACTGCGCCTCATTAGGAGGTGGTTAGCAACCGCAGCAGCAGCCGCGTTTCAAGTACGGAGCAATCTATGCCGAGAGACCCTTTGGGCACCCCGAATCGGAACGACAATTGGGAGGAAAGCCCGCAGAGACGCCTGGCACACGTCGACAGCACAAATAAGGTAAACGTTGTGGCAAGGTACCACTCCTTCACGCACAGCACAAATTGCTTTCAGACTTATTTATTTTTATTACAATCCATTTTTAATAATCAACAGAGAAAATACAACGTCGCTGAATAAAACAAGAAATGAGAAAACAACAGAAGGAAACTAAATGAGATAATGCTCCGTGTGCACGAGTACTCAAGATCTCCCACAAATGAAGGTATCGAGGACAACACAAATGAAAACATAGAAAACTGCGACGATCCAACAACGATATTACTACATGCCAGCATGGAAACAAAGAACCTCATCCGTCTGTCTTTTGCACATTGTCGACAACAGTGACAGACCTAACTCACGCACGAATTCCGAAACCCATCACAAACAACTAGTGCCGAGAACTACGACGACAGCGATCACAATATAAAGTTACCAGACAGCAACTTGGAAAGGAACTTCACGACGAAACTAATCTGAAGAGAATTTCAATCATGCGTACACAGGCAAAGGGTGAACAGGAGCGCTAGAAACGGAGGAGCGCTCCCACAATTCTCATAACAGGCAAACACAAACATAGAAAACAGCGGCCAAAGAGGAACGAAAGCTGGACACCGCCGAGATTTTCACTATGGCGAAAATCACACGCACCGAGAAAATGTTACACTTAAGAGCGAAAGGAAATACTGGTTCTAAACTAACAATCATAAAACCCAAACTATCTGAGGTTTTACAGCGGGAAAGAAAGGGAACGGTAGCCGGCTTCACACGTCTGCCGAGAAACAACAACAAAATGACTCAGTTGCACAGCACCTACGGCTAGTACATTTCCTGCTCAAAACTGCGCGTCGGAATCATGGAACCACGCAAAAAAAGGGTGCTGCTGTTAGTTAGATGGAGCCGAAACCTAGCTCAAGTTAGCTGCTCCAGAACCAAACCATTGACGATAACCTGCAGCGCCTTCAGCATACCCCTTGGCGTCAATGCGTTTTTTCGTCCACCTGTGGCACTCGCAGTGGTTATTGACAACAAATTTTGTGGCTTAAACTAAACCAATCAAGGAATCGCACAACATATTAATTAGTCAATGTAGAAAGTGAAAAACGCTCCAACAAAAAATCGTTTCACTTTCGTCTAACATCGCCATTAAGGGTCGACCAGCATCGCTCCATATCGGCGTGAAGGGCTTATCGTGGTTTAATATCATATTTGAGGAAAACATGCCCTATAACCGAAAACGTTTCGTCACGCGTTACACAATTCCAGGTGTACACAAAAAATATTACTTTGGAATACAGCAAATTCGGCGAAAAGCACAATCTAGCGGTATACTTCAGTGCACCCGCTTCTGAAGCGAATATTCAAGATTAGGATTTTTCGATACCACATTATCCTCGAACTTTCCTCTTTTCAATTTGATATCACAAAGTCAAATTTGAATGACCAATGTCATGCAAATGTCGTCAACGGAGAGAAACCACGGGAAGCATGTACTCCTACCAACTGGAAAATACTCTACTGGACACATTAGCTATTTTAACTACTGTCTGAAACGGAAGAAAGGCTTCTACAATCGACGAGACGAGACTTTGCTGAGGAGACTCGTCAGCAAAGTAGAAGAGTCAAAAACACATAGCATGATGACGACTAAAACGACTGTGGCTGCGTACGCGATCCCATTGCTTGATTTCATTTACAAGCAGCAACCCTTACCTACACGTAGCATGCCACTTCACCTATCCCTACTAAAAATGGTTCCAGTGTCGCAAGCAAAGACAGGAAATCGCAGAACGTTAGCCTATGCGCGGTTCCATGGAAACGAGTGGGTAAGCTACGACCATGAGATGATGGAAAGAGAAGAGAGGCCATGAGTAAAATGCATCCTAAACAGGCAACACTAAGAAACACACTTCCACTGCAATAATAAGAACTATGTACAGGTGCAGAAGTCATTCATAGCACAAATCCGAGGTTGAGTATATCGAATCCACACAAGTCGCACCCGAATACGAGCACGTCAACACCAGAAAGAAAAACCTGTATCCACTGAGACGAACAGGTCCATGGGGTGTTATAGTTTCAGGAAGAATCATATACTTACAAAGCTAACAACTAATGACGAGGAATAACAGACGGCGTAGTGCTCAGCTCTCTGAACGCCGTTTCCAGGCACCTGAAACGTATTTCATGATGACAGCTCTCAAGCGTAGAAGATTGCGAACAAAAACTATTGCCCTTCATCGCTTTTCACAACAACCACGCAATCTACACCTGCTCGACGTTTCCATGAAGAGTATGAAAAAAGACTTTTAGCAACCACAGGCGAATTGATTTCTGCTGCTAGGCACACGGTTTTCTCATCCCACCAAAACATGAACACTAGCTACATCAGATCTCGATAAATCACCTCAATCAGTACTTCGAAATACTCCAAAATTTCTAATTTCTTTCATACCACCCAAACTGCAGATCTTAATTCAGAATACATTTCTTAACATAAAACAAAGGTACTCAGAACCTACATCTTGTCATCAGCAAAAAGACAAAATTTTATGCTTCTGAAAAAAAAACGATAATCTCCTACGTCCTCATGCGATCAATTGAGCACTGATGGCAAAGCGGAAAAACTGCGCGCAGCTTAAGGACAACGCTCTGAGAGCTGAAGCTTCTGGCCGAGTTTGATTAACGCTATACGCAGGATGTCTCGTTTACCATGTGTCAGGCTATCTTGAGAAACAGTACGAGAATTGGTCGACTAGAAATCCTTCAATTGCTAAGCTTGAATAAAAAAACATTTTAGCAATTTAAATCATTAGAGCTTCATACAAGTTTTATAATAATTAGAATAAAATTTGCTTCTCCGTCGTTAATATGTAGATTTCAGTACCTTTACCCGATATGGGCCCTAGAGTTGTGGATTCCACAAATCACTGAGGTTAAACCATAAGACCGTAAAGGTGAACGCACCAAACCTTTATTTGCTTTTGAACAGAGCAGCAATGCTAACCACACCTCGAAAGAGATCTGGATGGTTGCGAAGTTCTGTGCAACCTTGAGACGTTTCGAAAACTTCTCCTTTTAATTACACTCTGTAGCTGTAATAAATACCTTCTAAGATCTCCGTATGACACGACAATGAGATTGTTTCCATCACGCGAGACG
>CANDYH010000488.1:0-17222 GCA_947396885.1 Heligmosomoides polygyrus polygyrus | reverse complement strand
ATGGACAAGTGCATGGCGCAATCCCCTTTGCGCTAAACTGTCACTTTTCTGCTCTTTAAAACAGGATATGAAGCATTATTTTCCACAAAAAATGAGACTTTTGCAAAACTTCAAATAAAGTGTTCAGTTTTTGTGTAGGAAAGAGTGTATGTAAATTAAAATTTGAAAGAAACCATACTGAAATTTCCTTAAACTGGAAATTATTTTAATCTTTTTGTAGGGTGTTCAGTTTAGCATTAGTATAGTGTGGAAAAGCTCTTTTCGACTTGGAAGAGTTCACTTTGGTTTCAAATGTCATTAGCTGGCTTAGAAGAGTGTCCAATTTGAACTGAAAAGTGCTGTTTTCAAATCCGAGTGAAAATGGGTGAAGTGGTATAGTAAGATCAGCTTGTACGCTAATTAGCTCTACCACTCGTAGCAAAGCTGTTTCACCACAAATAATTTTTAAATAGAGAAACAAAATAGAGATGATTGGGCTTGCTGACAGTTGCTGAAATTTCTTGTGTGAAACTTGAACACTGAAGAAAAAATCCATGCCATTAGGTTGTCCGGAAAGTTCTAGCGCGTTGTGTTACCATTTTTTATTCGTCTATTATTAAGCAAAAATTCAACTCGCATTGAGCATTAATGCTACTTCCTGTACAGATTTTTTTCATGAAAAAAGATAATGGTAACTGTGTGGTGTTCGGCGGCTGGTGAAGTCCATTACAAGTTTTTGGAACCAGGCCAAAATATCACAACAGAGTTCTACTGCAAGGAAATCGACGAAATGCATTGAAAATTTCGTAGACTTCAGCCAGCATTGGTCGACAGAAGAGGCCCGATTCTTTTGCACGATAACCCTACACGTTTCGCACTGTTCAAAAATTGAACGAACTAAAGGCTTCGGCCGCCACATTCTCCAGACCTCTCACCAACCACTACCACCTTTTCAAACATTTTCAGAGCTTCTCACTGGCAAAACATTTACCTATTAGATCCAAGCCAAAACTGCGCTCACGGATTTCGTCGAATCTCGACCACCTGATTTATTCGCTGATGGACTGGTGGCCCGTTGGCAGAAAGTACTGATTCGAACGGTGCATATTTCGACCAAATCCTATAGGATTTGAGAAAGTTGTGGTAGTTCAAAATGAAGCACTCAAAACGCTGAGAACTTTCCGAACAGGAATCTACGCAAACCGGAAAACTAAAAAATTCATCGAGATTTGGCAGCAAGGGTTGATAATGGTGCGCTGCATAAAGTCGATACCGCAATTACGAGAAAGAGAAATGAGGAACTCATTGGTCATACAGCCGAATGCAATGCCTCTCTCTGTAGGGCATGTCAGGTCAGCGCAATTATGATCGAAGAAGGCCTCTACATCAGCGCTCGATCTGGTGCGTCCAAATATTGGCGTCCGAACTGGTTGAAGATTTTTAGACAAAAATTGCATAATTACCATAATGGGCTTTCCAGCATTCATTCTGCGAGGACTGAGTGTGAAACGCTGTAGAAACTCAGTCGTACTTTTGAAAGAGGTCTTCACTTCAAGCAGTTGAAATTCTGCCATCTGACCACCTGGCTTCTCGATATTTGATACATGGAGTCTCTACATTGTGCATGGTTAGCGTATACTTATTTTTGGACTAACTCATTTCTTAGAACATAGGTATTCGCAGCCAAACTCGGTGACAGAGGGTGTTGTTTGCAAAGGTTCACTTATCGTTTTGACGAATCGCAACCAGCACGCAGATGCCCAAAAATGAACTCGAAACGTAAATTTTCTATATCATTTTTCCTCCTGAAAGATGAGTAGATGTCAAGCTACAACAACAAGCTTTAGACTGAGCCTTCCGTTGAAATAAACGAAATCGGTTGAAGCAGTAGCAGACTCAGTGCATATCGTCCTGCCAAATTTGGTACCAAATGAATTGCCGCAGCCAGAGGAAGGTCATAAATGGAGGGAAAATAAAATTTAATAAGCTGTAAGAATTTTAAAATTCAACTAGGCACAACTATATATATATACATATATATACATATATATATATATATATATATATCCGTGAAATGCCTGCACAGATGAACTCAGGACCCCGCGGCAGCAAATTTACAAAGCTTTGCGGATGGCCGTGAAAAAAAGGACTGCCAAAACCACGCCTCTATAGCTTCTAGAGTAGAACGCAAAGGATTGCAAGGTTACCCTAGGGAAGATATCTAGTTCTCACTGATGTAAGGAAACCTAGTGGGGCATTAGTGTCAGGAGAGGGAAAGGACTCACCACCGCAAGCAACCAGGGAATTTCACATTGTGTGGCGTTCCCTCGTGACACATTCGTTGCTGTTCTGCGCGAACTTGCCACGTCGCCGACGGTCAAACGCAAATAACGTGTGGCTTGGACTGCTTCCAGACAGGCCTGAGATCTCTCACCGCGTTCCGCCGATGCACTGCCTCAGCGAGACACACCCGGCTGCCCTCTCGCCGCCGATGGGAGTAATCATCGCTCACTGGGAGCGCGCTCAGTGCCTTCGCTGAGGAGGTCATTCACAGTGCTTGCGTACTGGTAACGGCGTGTGACTTGGAAAAAGATCATCTGACAAGACGCGGACGCTACACCCACGCTCATGCGATCGTTTTTCGATGCACTCCACCACATTCTGCTTATTCATTTGTGTCTTCAGGTGCGGTTCTTTTCGTCGTTGGAGCTGACTATAATACTTGAACCACGACGCGCTGTACGAAAATAGCACCGCGCCTGCGATCTCCCTTGCCGGCCTTGAATCTCACTCAGGCAATAGCTGCCAGCGTGTCACAAAAACATCATTTGTTTGTGCGTTTCCGTCTGCCAAATAGAAGCGCCCGACGTCGAGATGCAAAAAACAGAGAGAACGCGCGAATAACAAGGATCGTTGGCGACGGCAAGGAACTAACAATCGAGGCCAGTTGAGTAAACAGAACCAACTAGCTAGTCAACAGTACTATGAGAGGAGGCGAACGCGAGCATGAGCAAAAAAAGCGCTGAGATTCCACGAATGGGCGAGTTTCGGAACGCTGCTAGCTGGTACAGCCAGCGAACCCGGGATGGAAGCTGGGTGTAGTGAGACTGCAAAGGATTCAGCGTGTTTTTAATGAGCAGACTGAGGCCGCGACGCCACAGTCTTCAAGCGAAACGAAAGATCGCGGGTGCACAGACGTGCAGCGCGAACTTCGCACGAAAAGCAAGGCCAACGAAATTTGACGAAAACAACGCACCATATCGTGGAATCTTCCGTGTTTGTGGTCGCCTTCGGAGAAAAGTCGGAGATCTCCGGCTTGAGCAGTGAATCCATGGAGAACGTGGACTGACTTGGCGATCCGCAACCCATCAGCGCGGCGAACGCAAACGCCGCGGTCGAGGCTCCAGCGTCCGTCATTCCTGTGCGATAAACACTGATCAAAGACCACGTCGGCGATCGGGCGGCGGGCGGGCGCCGCAGCGGCGGCGTCGCTGCGCCGCCCCGCGTCGCCGCACGTGACCGCTCGCCCGTCCAAAGATCCACATCGTCAATACCAGTGAGTGATTACACAGAAGTGTAGCGGAACGGATATATTGGACGAGGGAATTGAGAGGAACATCATGGTCCCGCCGAGGAGAGGAGAGCATGAGGATGAGGAAATACGAATTACGAGTTTGTCGCTGATGGGAATCAAAATATTCAGCAAACCAATGATCAATCGGCGAACGCGCCGCTGCACGAGTGGTCGCGACTGCGATCGAGAGACCTCAGAGCGACTAAATCATTGCGTTCAGTCACAGTGCACAATTCGGCGTAGCTGAACACAACTATCAGCGGCGACTGCATGCCAAGCCGCGGCACCTCGTCGCAGTGGTCACCTGCGGACCCGTTGCTGACCCAGCATGGCGCTAGTTGCTAAATCCCCAACGTTTGTGTAGATCGCACGAGAGCAGCGAGCACTGATTGGCATAAGTAGTTGGTCCTAGTTAGAGAGGAGCTCTATGACTTTTCCTTTCTAGCAAGCTGCCAGTAATAATTAGAAAAACAATGTTTCAAAGTGAAAATAAGCTACAGCAGACAAATGGAGATTTACTAGTCCTTTCTTCATTACCTAAACCACACCAAGACCCAATAAAATTTAGGCTTATTAGCAGCGCATATATTAATAGTATCTGGAACTTTATTGTCCATCTACATATTTAAAATCGCACTTGATTAATTACGCAAGTAATGTAGCTAATGATATGTATAGGGTCATTTGAAACCCAATAGGCTGTCAATAATTCTAACATAACACAAGAGCTTAGAACTAGTCAACGCTGATAATGTCAAACGGTATTCTTCTAATTTTACAGATAAGCTCAAAGCATATGTACCTCACACTGTTATAATGGAGAAAATGAAAAACCTTGTTATACTTTGTTTCAAAATTCCGGAAAAAATTTCATAGCATGCATTGGTTTTAGGACATTCTATGCAGATTGTTTAACTCAAAATAATAAATGCATATTAGGTTGTTGCTAAAGTTCCCACGATTTTTTGAATGTGCTTTTTTCTCACTAACGCCACCTAACAGCAACCTATCTTTTGTTCACGTAACGAGATCAGATATGTATAAGTTTACTATTATTGCTAGCTACTCACTCTCGCGTACCTCCCTCTAGAGAAATGGAGCTTTCAAAGGAGTACATCCGAGGTCCTTATTGCATGACTTCAAATTTGGTGAGTCAGCAGCTGCTTCCTGTCGTCGCATCAATGGTGCATTTGGGGAGGGCACAGTGTCCGATCACGCTGCACGAGAATGGTTCGCACACTTTCGCAAAGGTTGGTTTACCCTTCGAGATCGTTCAGGTCAGGACCAGGGGTGAACATTTAACGATTAACGATTTAACGAGTTTAACGAATTAACGGCATTTTCCGTTAAAAGCTGGCTTAACGACTTAACGGAAATTATTAGAAATTTAACGGAATTTTTAACGGTCTTCTTTGTCAGTGTCTTTATCACATTTATCTTTAGTATTCTCTACTTTTGCAGGTCTCATCCTCTCGATTAGGACTGTTCCTCAAAAGCTCTATCAAAATCAGCAAGAATAGTTTAATATTTTCATTAATTTGTTTTGAATTTTTGGAAATAAAGTATTTTTGGGGCACGTGTTGCGCTGTCGGAGGAGGTACCGGCCCTATATATGGGCCTTTTTTCGGGATTTCCTGTTCAGGATAATCAAGCCTTCGATCCATCGGTGAATTGGTACCAGACTTGTCTGGAAAGGATAGAGCGCTGACTTCTCTATCGGCGGGCCGCAGCAAGTCATTGTGTCGCCAAATACGCATTCAAATCGTCTCCACGATATCCCGTTGAAGTAGAATGTGATGCACATTCCATAAAAGCGATTCATTAACGCCGTCATTTATCCTAATCCTTTAGTGCATTTTGGAGCTAGAAATTTCTTCGCCGAGCTCCCAGCACGTCAGCGAATCCTTATAGATACTCGTCTAATCTCCCTGTAAGATATGCCTATCCCCACCTGGCGTTGCTTATCTTTTGCTTTTGCTCTTTTGAATACTTTGCTCGCAACCTGGAACAGTCGAGTGGGAGAGGATGTTTTTGGCCGCTGGACGTTTTTTGAACAATTTTAGAAAAACGCTACTATAAAAAATTAGAAAAGCCACTTTTCCTAAACGCTAACACGTTGACGACGAGTCACACCATTTCGGCAGTGTGGGACCCGACGTTGCAAAAAATGGAGTGGTCTCAGGCATCGAAAATCGTGCGTTCGTCAAGGTGTTAACATTCCACTGATAGAATTTTAATTGTACTTTTATTAATTCTTTCTGTACTTGATGAGCTGGTGCCTGCATCGAGATTGCATATGCTCGCAAAACAGTCAGACAACAGAAGTAGGAAGGGGTGGGGGAAACTACCTACCTGATCGCACATTTTAAAATGTCTTGTCGGTGGTCATCTTGAATGGTAATTCTATACCTGCTCTTATTCCACACCCTGTAGATAATTTGTTGCTGAACGCTTATTTAATTTCTGTGTTTGCTGATGCTGAATTGTTTATTTTACATCGCAGTGTTACACTCCATTCCTTGAACTTTAGCTGTTAACCTCTTGAAGCTGAAGCATATAAGGTTTTTTTGATCTTTTCAACTGAAATAAAGGTTCGCAGCTAGTTGTACTTTTTAACGAAATTTAACGATTTACCGAAAATTTAACGAAGATTTTCCGTTAAAAAATATCGTTAAAAAAATTTAACGCACAGAATTTTGTGTGCACCCCTGGTCAGGACGTGAATCCGATGTCGACAACGACCGATTGCGGCAGCTGGTCAAATCGGACCCACGGCGGACTACTCGTGAACTTGCGCAGGACTTGGGTGTGCACCATGCCAGCATCGCTAGGCACCTACATCAGCTGGGTGGGATGCACAAGTTGGCACAGTGGGTTCCCCATGACCTCATCGAACGCGACCGCCAGCGACGTGCTGAGGTGGCCACTCAATTGCTCTCGTGCAAGCGCACAGATAGTTGGCTGAAGTCCATTATCACAGGAGATGAGAAGTGGTGCCAACATCAAGAGGAGCAGACACTGGGTTGACAAAGGTGAGCGGCCTGAGCCATAGCCAAAGGACGGTCATCACCCGTCGAAGATCATGCTTTCCTTTTAGTGGGATTACAAAGGTGTCTACTACTACGAGCTGCTGCTAGAATAACGAAACTCTAACAGCGGACTTTCAGCAGCTGATTAGACTGGCCGCCAAGATCGCAGAAAAGCGTTCGAATCATGGCACAATCCGATTCTTGCACGACAATGCTCGACCACAAATTGCAACAATGACTCGCCAAAAGCTTCTCAGCCTTGGATGGGAAATGTTGCCTCACTCACCGTACATACAGCCCAGATACCAACAGACTACCACCTTTTCCTGTCTCTCCAACGCCATGCAAGGAAAAAGGTTCGATGACGAGGACGACATGGAACGCTGGCTGGCTGGCTTTTTCGAATCAACGTCAGAAAAGTTCTACGCTGATGGTATCGTAGTCTGCCTGAAAGGTGGAGAAGAGCGATAGAACGTGATGGCGTTTACTTCGTTTCTTGACGTGTTTCGTCTTTTTATTGTAAACCTAAAAATATGCGGTGTCTTGAAAATGGAGAGAACTTCTGCAACAACCTAATATATTACAATATAACAAATCTTTTATATTTTACCAGCCGTCTGTGCGGCCTCTCGGCCGCACCGACGGCTTCTTGACGGCTTCGCCGTGGCGATAACTTCTCATCATCAATTGTAGCTGCCACCTATGTTATAGTTTCCTCAGGAAGAACATCTAAACTACGTCGATGAGGGCAAGTTAGAAAAAGAAATCGAAAAAATGGACGACTCCACAAAAGCGCTTATTTGCCCAATATCGATTGATGGCAATCGACAGTTCAAAAACAACTTCAGATTCGTGTTCAGCGACCTTGATTACCCCCAGGGCTGAAGTTTCGTGCTGCTTGAATGACATATATAAAAAATCGATAATATTGATCGATATCGACTGGCCGACATCAGATTCGTGTTCAGCGACCTCGATTACCCCCACGGCTGAAGTTTCGTGCTGCTTGAATGACATATATAAAAAATCGATAATATTGATCGATATCGACTGGCCGACATCAGATTCGTGTTCAGCGACCTCGATTACCCCCACGGCTGAAGTTTCGTGCTGCCTGAATGACATATATAAAAAATCGATAATATTGATCGATATCGACTGGCCGACATCAGATTCGTGTTCAGCGACCTCGATTACCCCCACGGCTGAAGTTTCGTGCTGCTTGAATGACATATATAAAAAATCGATAATATTGATCGATATCGATTGGTCGACTTCAGATTCGTGTTCAGCGACCTCGATTACCCCTAAGGGTGAAGGCGATGCCGTCGACGTGTTCGGCACGTGTACAACTCGCCATGCACGGTTGCTGACGTGTTCGGCACGTCTACGGCATCGCCAGGCACGGTTGCCGACGAGTTCGGCAGGTCTGCGGCATCGCCAGGCACGTCGATGTTCAACAATCGCTTCCAATACGCAGTGCCCCCACTCCAGTTGTGACGGACGGAAACACGCACGCACACACACTGCTCCTTTATATGTAGCAGGATAGGTGATTTACTGAGAACTGGTTGTTGTGTATTTGCAGGTGTGATTTTTAAACAGAACGAATGGGTGCAAGCCGGCAGCTTTAGCCCTTAACTTTTACCTTTACTTAACTATGTCAATGTTTGAATTTGAATACGCCAAAAAAACTCTAAATAATTGGTTTCTAAATAGAAACCAATTATTTAGACCGTTTAGAATGGATGACATAACTGTGGTTCAAAACTACACAAAGAGCAACATAAAGCACACTCCTAGTTTAGCATACAAAAATATTCTGGAGGTAAAAGAGACGCACGACAACGAACAATAATGTAACTATCCTACTATATAAAGGAGTCTAAGCATAAGTTTTAAAGCCATGCAAACAATAAAATTGGAAGGAGCTTATACAACAAGCAAATTATTTATTTAATAATTTGTGACGCGATGAATCGCGTCACAAAATAAATAATAATAATAATAATAATAATAATAATAATAATAATAATAATAATAATAATAATAATAATCCATACAACACCACCACAATGCAATACACGCTAGAAAATGCATGACGACGCTAGCATTTCCGAAGAGAGATTACAAGAAAATTCTTCTTCTTCTTCTTCAGCGTTTGTCCCGCTTCGTAGCGGGGTCCGCTCTTCTGGTGTCGTGACGCCACCTTTCTCGATCCTGTGCTTCATCAGGGTGGACGCCAGTTACTTTCATGTCTGTGTGTAACGTATCCGACCAACGCTGCTTCGGGCGTCCTCTAGACCACTTTCCAGATACTTCCAACTCAAGGCCTATCGCGTTTCAACTTCCTTAGTAGCAGGCCAACACTCAGCGTCGTACATTGCCACTGGCCGCATGACTGCTCTGTAGATCTTCGACTTAAAGCGCTCTGGTATCTTCTTGTCGCAGAGCACGCCAGTCAACGAGCGCTACTTGGACCAAGCTGCACTCACGCGTGAGTTCACTTCAACTATCAGACCGCCGTCAGACGCTATTGCTGATCTCAGGTATTTGAACACCGAAGTGCGTGCAAGTTCAGAACCGTTGGTCTTAATGGAGCCGGACTCACTCACGTCAGTCGTTGAACTTGGTACTTATTACAAGAAAATAAACCAAACAATAGATAATAAGCGAAAGAACCAATTTCAGAGCCCCTTATTTCGCAGGTCAACGAATTTCCTAAATAGATAGAGAGATATCGAAACATACTATCTTTGAGCAGTGGTGGAAAAACGCGTATGATGCTGCTCGAGAAGAAGTTTAACCGAGTTTGTCTTCGGCTTCTCCCAACTGGATCGGTGGATCCTTAGTAACCATATTTTTTATTTATTTTTATTTGTTTTTTTTTATTTTTTATTTTTATTTCTGGCCTCAGGCATCTATTTCTACTTTACCCGTCAGTATTTTGAACATCATCACCGGATCGGATTTTGTTCTCATATTTTTTAGGGACGGCAACCCCAGTTGTACAGTTCGGGTTTCGCCTTCAGGAACTGAGGCGTAGTCCATCGCGAAACACCTTAGCATCAGTTTGCGGGTGAAGCTACCTTGGACTTTTCAGCAGACGTATACTCTGCGTTTGTAAGGGTTGAGGACGAAAAATTCATTGAACTTTAAATGGATTGGTGGGCACATGTAGACTCCGAGGGTTTAATCAGAATTCAGAAATAAAATTTCATTTAAATAGAAACGCTTAGAAAAGCTGCTGTCTGCCCGATATTCCTATATTTTTGTTGCAAGATAAAGATCTTCATAAAGCACTTATCCAGAGTGGATTTAACACAGAATTTATTTTCGAAAATATAAGGTGTCTGAATAAAAACAGTCAAGTACTGTACACATACATATAGAATGTTAGACAACTGCTACAAAGCAATAAACTTTATAAGTACACTGAAATAGTTGGTGGTATATTTGATCGGGCGCGTGTAGCGCAATCGGAGGAGGCGCGACTGTCGCGTGCACCCGATACCAGGTTCCTGGTTCGGATTTCCCGCCCAGGCTAACCAAGCCTTCCATCCCTCCGGGGTCGGTGAATTGGTACCAGACTTGTCTGGGAAGGGTAAAGCGCTGACTTGTTCATCGGCTGGCCACCGCAAGTCATTGTACGGCCAAATACGCATTCATGTCGCCTCCACGACATCCCGTAGAAGTAGAATGCGCTGGCGCATCCCAGAAGGGATTGAGTAACGCCGTCCTTTATCCTTTATCCTTATCCTTATATTTGATCACCTTTATTTACTCCACATGTTCATAATCGTAAGCACATTTAAATATAGATTTTGTGAGCGAGTAGGTGTAGACACAAAGATATCATATTATGTAGTAGTCCGCTAAGAGCTGTCGATAGGTGAAAACAGGGGGGGGGGAGAGGAATCGGAGCGGAGGGAATTACGGGGCGCAAATTATGGGGTGAAAATAGCGGAAAGTACCAGAAAATACCCAAATGTCCTCTACGTGCCTGGGATTCAGAAGAAGGGATTTTGGCACGAACACGTCGCTCAACGTCCCTGGGGACTCAGCAGACGTGCCGAAGGAGTCATCCAATGTGCGTGGGGGTTTTCAGAAGACGTGTCGAAGACTAGTCCGCTAAGAGGGGATCATTCAGGGAACAGTAGTGGGGGGCAAGTACATGTAGTGAGGGACCAATTCCAGTAAGGGGGCAGACCAGTATTCTACCATATATAATAACCATATATACAGTACCGCGCATGTCTTTTGGTCAATTTCCGAAAAAGCCGCTTTAGAGCGTTCCAAAGCGGCTTTTTTATATAACTTTCTTTAAAATCAAGCACTTGTGAAAAGGGACATATATTTGAGCTCAGCAGGCCAAGCTCTATCTTTTCACATATAAATCAATAAAGTTGAACAACGCATATAGGCCGGACATAATCAATCGAGTGGATGCGAGAGCCTGTAGTGTGACAGTTTGGGGAATTTTATTGAAATTCCCAGCCGCCCTACTCAGAAATTGCCTTAAGACTGTCCAGCTTACCTTTGGAGTGCGCTGTGAACAATGCATATAGAATCGAACCTATCAATCGAGTGGGCGCGCCCACTCGCAGAGTGAGGTCGAGTAAGCGCGAGAGCCTGTAGAGTGACCGTTTGGGAAGTTTTATCGAAAAGCTGCAACCGGACAGGTTTACACATGACAGAGTTATCGCGCTCAGAACACGGCCGCACGTGCAATGCAATACAACAACGGTCCATGTTCTCCTCGCTCTTACTCGCCCAGATTACAGTTTTCCCTACTCCCAATAACACCATTCAATTCAGCATGAAAAGCTGGACCGAATGGTATCTAGCATGGCCCAATTCTAAGATATCGATTTTCTATGACGTCATCGCCCGCGCAGGCTCGGATCGGGCGCCCACGTCCTCGACAGGAAATCGTCGAAAAATCCATTTTTCCGAAATTGGTCGAGAGTACCACCGTTCGATAGAGCTCTTTGAGCTGAAGATAACGGTACTATTATAAGGTTCGAAAGCTTAAATCTGGGTGAGTAAGAGCGCAAGAAACTCTAACCGCTTTCTTACGCCGCTCTAAACTGGCAGATGAGGACAAGGCAGTTCAGGCAGCTGAGGAGTGGTGAGCATGTCATCGTAGAGTGCCTTTAGTGTTCTGCTAACATACGCGTTTGCATGCCGTTAGCACGCCGCGTCTTCCTGCAGGGGTCAACTGAAATCGGAAAAAATCGTGTCCCACAGGGCTAACCTGCATATTCGCGCCGCTATAATTTCGCTTCTTTAAAAGCTATAACGCTGCACGTTGGCGTACTACTAGAGCTTTCCACTGCCTACAAAATCCACAAGCCGCAGCCGGAACGATTCGATCTCAACAGAGTTATTGCGCTCCGAACACACTCGCGCGTGCAATTTGAGAGTGGTCGCGCCTACTCGATTGATAGGTTCGATTCTGTATGCATTGTTTACGGCGCACTCCAAAGGCAAGCTTTACAGTTCTAAGGCAAGTTCTGAGTAGAGCGGCTGGAAATTTCCGATAAAACTCCCGAAACGGTCACTCTACAGGCTCTCGCGCCCACTCGATTGATTATGTCCGGCCTATATGCATTGTTCACGGCGCACTCCAAAGGCAAGCTGGGCAGGCTAGGAGCATTTCCTAGGTAGAGCGGCTGGAAATTTCTATAAAACTCCCCAAACGGTCACTCTACAGGCTCTCGCGCCCATTCGATTGATTATGTCCGGCCTATATGCATTGCTCAACTCTATTGGTTTATATGACAGAAGATAGAGCTCGGTCTGCTGAGCTCAAATATATGTTTCTTTTACAAGCGCTTGATTTTAAAGAAAGTTATAGTTATAGTTGGAACGCTCCAAAGCGGCTTTTTCGGGAATTGACCAAAAGACATGCGCGGTACTGTAATAGAGGTTTTTTGTCTTAACGCGAGCGTGGGGAACTTCGTAAACTTTGCGGGCTCGATGGTTTAGTCACCCAAGTTTGAGGCACGATCTCGACTTCTCTTTCCGAAGGCGAGCGCCGGGAGGTGAGCAATCGCCGCTGCCGAGGAGGACACGTGAGGCGTTGCGAAATAGGCCGGCGCCGGGGCTCTGCCCGCGCACGTGTTGGGTGGCTACTGCCTCGAACTGGCCCCCTTGAAGGCTCCTGTCCTCGCTACCGTCCAATTAGTGGACCTGCGGTATCCTGCGGTGCCAGTTGTGTTGCTGCGGGCTACGGTTCTGCCGCCTGTGTGCTCCGGCCGAGGTCGCAGCTCATTCCTGTTGCTGCTACCTCCGCTGTGTTCGTAATTCTCCTATTCGAAGTTCGTTGTGTTAGGCGCATGCATCAGTTTCTCCCGCCCACTCATGCTTCTTACTTATCGCTTGGATCCCCGCTTTGATGGTTCATGTAAATGGCATTTACACTCTCAATCAAATAAAAGCTGTTAATCGAAGCGTGTGCTCATGAATTTTTCCGTCGTTTTCGCTCCTGTATTCACAGTAAAGGAGCCAATGTTGATTACGAGTTATTCTATCGTGTTTGTAAGATCATTTTCCATATTTCTCAAGTGAATATTTAAAAACTTACTGCGCATTACTATTTCCACAACCGCCATTTACTGCGTCAATACTTTTTACGCACCCTGTATGGTCAAGCAGTGGTGTGACACGAGACTCGCAAGGTTAAATGGAGTCGCTCTACAACAGGTCGACTTCTACGACTATCTGGGAAGAGTGCTGAACATGAGTAACGACCTCGCTGCTGAAATCGCCCGCAGGAGACACGCAGCATGGGCAGCCTTCAGTCGCGAAGTCACCGATCAGGTCAAAGATGCCGGTCTCATGGCCTCGATATTCAACGCCCCTGTACTGCTCGATGTGTTACGCGACGGAAACCTGGCCCGACAACATGACATTCGCCAGAGCAATACAGTGCGTTTCAAAAGTATGTAGCCACCTTAAATTCAAAATTTTTACCCTTCGCCTTTGTTTCTATGAACCGGCGTTTGTCGCATTCAAATCCTCGTAGACGGAAGTACTTGTGTTGCTTTTTACAGGGAAAAGCCTGATCTCTAGCAAAAATAGATCGTTTTTGAAATTTTTTGTTTGTTTCAAAAGTATGTAGCCACCCTCAAAAAATACGATTTTTATTAAAAATTAATAGTTAGCTGGACCACCATCATTTCTTAATACATCAAATACCCTGCTACGCATGCTACTAACAAGTTTCTGGATAACTTCGTCACCGGTTTTGTCCCAGGCAGTCAAAATAGCGGCTTTCAGCTCTCCAACATTGTTGGACTGCCTGTTATTCAAGTAGACCTGCCGGACCAAGATACCTCACATGTTCTCCATTGGGTTGCAGTCAGATGAGCAAGCTGGCCATTCCATTACTCGTAGTCGACTACGTTGGAGCCGGTCTGTGGTCGATTTGGACACATGAAGTGCAGCGCTGTCCTGGTGCAGAACATGTGTCTGCCGTTTTCCCCGTTAGGAAGGGCAGCAGGCTGGACTCCAGTGCGGCTTGATACCCTAGACTGTCTATACGACATGATGGGAATCTGAGCTTTAGCTTCCCCCTACTGCAGAAGCCTGCCCAAGTCATCAGAGACCCGCCTCCGAGGTTCCGTCGAGAGAAGGTGATGGGAGCCTGTCGTAGATCTCTCCAGTAATACCGGTAACCATCGGGACCATCCAGATTAAATTTTTTGTCGTCACCGAAGATGACGTAAAGCAATAAGCGTGTGAAATTCATGACGTCGACGAAACCAGAAAGTTCCTACATTTTCCCATTGCGTGCCATGTTTTTGCGCGCCTGCTTGTGGAAGTTCGTGAGATGAGGTGCTTTCTGCATGGTCTGTCTGTGTTCTTTCGATCGAATACAACGCCATATCCTTGTTCCTGATGCAGATAGACCCGTCTCAGCGCGAACTCGGTCGACGCTCCATGTGGTGTTCGACACCATGCGGCTGATTCGTCGACGATTCTGGCTCGAAATCACACGCGGACGACTCGGTACAGGTGCAAACCGATAACCATTGAGATTTCAAAGGAAGTGGTCGACACATCTTGCGAACGTCCGAGCTGACGAGCAATGGCGTGGTTTGTCAAGCCAGCATCCTTGAGCGCTCAGATCTGAGCTTGTTCCTCGACAGTAAGGACGTGTCCACGGACTGGCATAGTGGTCATTTTTGAAAAACAGGTCAAGCTGGCTACCTATGACAAGAACTTCCCGCCAAAAAGAGCGCAAAATTTGAACAGGAGTGTAAAAATGCCCGATATCCTGGAGTAGCTAAATACTTTTGAAACAAACAAAAAAATTCAAAAACGCCTGTTTTTTCCGGAGAACAAGCTTTTTTTCTGAAAAAAGCAATCTATCTATTTTCGTCCATGGGGAATCCAATGTTGCTAACGCCAGTTCGTAGAAACGAACGCGAAACGTGAAATTATCAATTTCAAGGTGGCTACATACTTTTGAAACGCTCTGTATAAACTACGCATCGTGCACTGGAGAGATGTCTTCTAAGGACAAGCCTTCGTCAGCAATGGCAAGAAGGCCTACGAAGCTCGGAGCTACGGGAGAAGTCGCAATTAGCAGACCCGCTGCAGTACATGAAGAAGTCCAAATATCGCTGGGCCGGACACCTGCTTCGACGAAAGGACGATAGATGGAGTCTCCGTGTCACAGAATGGCTCCCGAGAGACCATAAGAGACCACTGGGACGACCGCCAACGCGATGAGCAGACTCATTCTCAAGATCTTTCAGAGAGCGGAGTCTGCCTCACTGGATGCAAGCTGCCAGAGAACGAACGGTCTGGAAGAGGTGTGTTCCCCGCTAGGAAGACCTCCAGCCGACAAAAGGACAATCAAAGTATCAAAGTAAGTAAATAGGTAGATTTCATGTTAAAGATAGCGGTGGAGAGATCAGTCAAACAGTTGATTACGATGCTTCGCCGTGACATGTATGTAGGCTCTCCTGACTAAGCGATTATCATGGGTAAATCATAAGCGGCACTTTTTTTAGCCCAAACTTCGTCCAAGACTGTTATTTCGGGTGCTGATCACGAATCTGACAACCGTTTTTAGTATATCGTTGGGCCACGGTAGGTTACGGTAGGTGCGGATGAGTCAGCGCGGGTGGGGTATCGTGATACCGATAGCTTTGCTCCCCGCACGGGCCAGATTTGTGATCGGCACCCCAAATAACCCCCTCTTGTGAAATTTCCTCTGGAAGTCGTGAAAATGTAGCGTCGTATACAGGAGGGGGAGGGTCTAAAGGATAAGGAGAAAAAACAACGTTACATCTTTTTTTGAATGCGCTGTCAAAACTGTCAACGATGGTTCAGTGATCTCTTTATCCCAATCGACCGTAATACATACCGTAGCCAAAAGGCCCCGAGCTCTTCTCGAGGGACCTTAAATACAGCAGAAACATTACAACAAAGGCGTTCCCAAGAATCTTTCCATCAAAGAATGCAACACATACAGAGATAAGCCGAACGAAGGTCGCGATTGATCGCGACACTCCGCCCAGGGCAGAAGCAACTCAGGTCAACAGTTAACAGCACACTAAAATTCTACAAATCTACTAGGTACCAGGTGACGGCTGTTGACGACGCTCGGGCGGAGATGGCGTTGATAACGTGGCGAGCGACTCGGCATTCCCGGCATCGACTGTCTCGATTGTCCTCAGCATTCCGTCGGCCATCGGCTCCGAATCGGCACTGGCGGAAGCAGCGAATAAACAGCTGACGGCAGAATCGGAGCAGGGCAGGCTGTTATCTGGTCAGCCATCAGCAGGCGACGGGCGAGTGGACGTCGGACGATAGTTCAGCAGATGGAGGAGAGAATACAGGGGCGATGCCGGCGACGAAGAGACGATGACGTGTCGGAGAAGGGGTAGGCGCGACGAAGACGGTAATGGAAGAATGCACTGATTAGCGACGCTATCAGTGCATCCTCCAAGACGCGGGAACGCTTAAATCTTTCTTCTTTTGAAGGACGACGATCCCAGAGACGATTTGCTTGGACAGATGAGGACATTATGATCCTTTCCGCAGAAGGTGCAGATGATCCCGCAATCTTCGCTGTGCCTTGGTTGTAGGCATCTGTTGCAGAGCCGCAGGTTTGTTGCCTGGACAGCGCGTGATACGGCATCAGGAAAGCGGTAGCAGCGACCCGTAGGATGGTTGTCGCGATTATCTTCCACGGTACAGAATACGCAGCTTGAGACGGGTTTCGTCTGTTGTAGAATGACGTTCAGCTTCTGGTCGACGATGTCGTTCTGACGAGTTAGCAAGTCAACGATGGCGTCGAGTTTGGCGTTAGTGGCCATGACGAGAATATTGAGCTGTTCCTTCAGCTCTTTGACGGCATCGGAAATGGGCTCGATGTGGACGGCAATATCGACTTCGTCCATGGGGCTGGTAGTAGGGCAGTGGCCGTAGCAAGAAGCAAGGGAGGAATGCATCAAGGGCTTATATAAGCGGTTGCGAATGTTGCTCTACTTCGTCGTAATGTTTTTATCTTGAGACTCCAAAAGGCGTTAGCTCCATGAGATGATCGATCTGGATGTTCTATGAGAAGATTCTGTTTATTTTGAAAGCTACTTTTTTGTCGAAAGACGAGTAGAAACATG
>CANDYH010000487.1:0-15417 GCA_947396885.1 Heligmosomoides polygyrus polygyrus | reverse complement strand
TACATTCCATGTTCGACTCTCGATGAACCTTGGCATCTTTGATGTTGCAATAGTCCAGTAGTTTGTTTAGCGTAGCCAAGATTGGTACAAGGCTTTATTTCGGCTGACGTTTCGGCGTTGTCGCCTTCTTCAGAGCCTGGAAAAGTCGAAGTCATTTGAGAAACTACCCTCCCAAATGCCATTTCATTCTGCAGGAGCCCATCCAAAAGGCTAAGAGACCAAGAGAACGACAACGTAGAAAGTCAGTAAAAGGCTAACCTTTATGAGTGGACAAATGAGCCACTGACACCCTAGCTGAACGGAAGATGGGTGAATGACATAGAGCCCTTGGGACCACATGCCTTAGGGACCTAACGGGTCATGACCCAGAGGTCAAAACCCACACAGGGCGACGTACGGCGCCAGCTCCTGGGTCACAGCCAAGCACTCGTCCTTCCTATTGATTTGGGGGGACCTCGCCGCAATGTACAGCGCCTCGAGAGTTCGGCGCGCCGAAATCTCATCTTCACGCGCAAGGATCTTGACCTCCACCCCAAAACAGCTGTTCGCATGCCGCCGCACCCGGTGCTCGCCCAGGGGAGTTGAGACGTGGGACCTGCGCAACCCATCCAAGTGTTCCTTGACCCTTACACACAAGAGTCTACCTGTTTCCCCCACATACTCTTCCCTGCATTCCAAGCATGTAATGAGGTATACTACGCCAGACATAAGGCAGTCTCCCTCCCTTCCGAAAGGGCAAATAACGCACGATGGTGTTGTGCACAGTCGGTCGTACAGACGATTTCGGACCAGCTGCCCTTTCAGATTTGTAGGAGGTACTGCTATGATTCTTACTTCGTCTTGCAGGTCTGCTTTTTGAATGCAGCCACGTATTGCTGCAGTCAATTGGTCCGAAATGAAAGGGACGCAGAATGTCACTTTCGACCGGTCGTCCTGTTGGCCTCTTACGATGGCTGATAGCCGGTACCTCCCACTAGCCCCGCCAGTAGGAGTGTATCCGTTTTGTATCGCAATGCTGCGAGCCAAATCCATCGAGCAGGACCTTTCAGCGCCTTCAGACGAGACCGCGCGAGCAGTGTGGAACATGTTTTGGACGACTGCCTTTTTCATGCTGGTTGGGTGAGCCGAAGTGCAATGAACAATGATGTTCCTATTTGTCGGCTTGCGGTACCACCTGGTCCTGTATATCCCATCGGATAGATAAACCTGCACATTGAGGAATGCGAGCCAGTTCTCCGTAGGCCTTTCACGTGTGAACTTGATGTGTTGTGACTGCCGGTTTAGTAAGTCAAAGCACGTGTCCATCTCAAGCTGAGTTGGACAGATGACGAAACAGTCGTCAATGTAGCGGCAGTAAATGGTAGGCATTCGTTCTAGAACGGGGCCTTCCACCTTGGACATGAATGCTACTGCGAGAACTGGAGCAAGTCTTTGGCCCATGGCGAGACCTCTAATCTGCTTGTAGTACTCACCCGCCCACCGGAATATGTTGCACTGCAAACACTCCTTGAGGAGCTCCATCACCTGTGAGACGGTTAAGCCGTGCATGTTGACACTAGTGTGGTGCTCATTGAGGATTTCCAGAACTGCCTCCAATGCGCACTCGTTGGACACATTAGTGTACAGTGATGTGACGTCGAACGACTCCATCACGTACCCCTTTTCCAGTCTAGCTCTCCTCAGCGTTTCAAGGAATTTGCTAGTATTAGGCAGGTGGGCTGGTATAAATTGGAGCAATTGTACAAGCACAAGGTTGAGGAACCAGGCAATACGGTCAGTGGGGCCACCAACATTGCTAATGATGGGTCTGACCTTGAATAGTGAAGGATCGTCAGCCGAGATGCCCTCTTGAGGAAGTTTATGGGTCTTTATAAGGGTGTACAGTACCGGACAAATAGGAAGGTCGCAACGAAGTCTTGCTATTATACCTTTAGGTAGATTAGCTGAGCGTGCCACCTCTACCCATTTCCTGTTAAGTCTTCGGTACTGTCGCCTAAACTCCTCAGGGCTAGAACGGCTGTAGACAGATGCCTCTTGAAGATGTAATCGAGTAATGGCTCTGTCCAGTTCCTGTGAAAGCACGACGAAATCCCCACCTTTGTCACTTATCCCGATTTTTATGGCGCCTGATGAAGACAGGTCCCGAATTTCCCGAAGCCCCCGCCTTTGTGCAGCTGAAAGGTTTGAAGGCACACGCTTTCCAACGATGCCACGCAGAACGGTGAAAAGAGAGCTTGCAAGCACGCGGAACTTGGAGTCCACGGCGATGTTGGGCTCCTGAGACCGTAGATACGTGGATGGGAAGGGTGGGGGCGGCATACCTGTGACACCAGCTAAATCAGGACCAGTAGCCTGCGCATCGATCTTTGCTTTCCACCGCAGACGGTCATGTAGAGACTGCAGGCTACCCACGACTCTACGCGCCATAGCGTGGCACATAGAACGAGCAGGCGCGAAACTGGGACCCAAGTCCAACACCGACAACGCGCCTGAAGATAGTGTTAGGTCGCCTATGACAGTGACCCGCGGGCTACGTAAGTCATCACCTCTCCCACTACCGCTTAGGACGTTACTTGTAAACTGGTTAGCGACTGATATCTGCTCTCTACGTCGTCGTTTCTGATCTAATAGCCTTGTGAATCTCTCCCGCAGTTTTACTTTGGCATTAGAGCGGATAGAGTCACAAATGTTCTTCGACTCACCCACGATCCTCCTCCAAAGGCGACTCGGCACGTACTTTTCACAGCATGCCTCCTTAGCGATACATTTCTTCACCATAGCATACATGTGGTCTCTCTTAAAAGAAATACATGTCTTCAATATATGCATGTGAATCGATAAGATCTTCCTGTCGTCCTTTGGATGGTCGCATGCGCCGAACAGTCGGTTACGTTGTATGAAGTTTGGGATGACTCCCTCGCGTCGGCAGCGAACCAGAAAGTGGATGGTTTGTCTCGCCAAGACGATCTTCTGTCTTAGCGAGAGGACTTCCATGACGAGTCGACTGCAGCTTGCTGGTACGTCTCGCAGTACATTCCATGTTCGACTCTCGATGAACCTTGGCATCTTTGATGTTGCAATAGTCCAGTAGTTTGTTTAGCGTAGCCAAGATTGGTACAAGGCTTTATTTCGGCTGACGTTTCGGCGTTGTCGCCTTCTTCAGAGCCTGGAAAAGTCGAAGTCATTTGAGAAACTACCCTCCCAAATGCCATTTCATTCTGCAGGAGCCCATCCAAAAGGCTAAGAGACCAAGAGAACGACAACGTAGAAAGTCAGTAAAAGGCTAACCTTTATGAGTGGACAAATGAGCCACTGACACCCTAGCTGAACGGAAGATGGGTGAATGACATAGAGCCCTTGGGACCACATGCCTTAGGGACCTAACGGGTCATGACCCAGAGGTCAAAACCCACACAGGGCGACGTACGGCGCCAGCTCCTGGGTCACAGCCAAGCACTCGTCCTTCCTATTGATTTGGGGGGACCTCGCCGCAATGTACAGCGCCTCGAGAGTTCGGCGCGCCGAAATCTCATCTTCACGCGCAAGGATCTTGACCTCCACCCCAAAACAGCTGTTCGCATGCCGCCGCACCCGGTGCTCGCCCAGGGGAGTTGAGACGTGGGACCTGCGCAACCCATCCAAGTGTTCCTTGACCCTTACACACAAGAGTCTACCTGTTTCCCCCACATACTCTTCCCTGCATTCCAAGCATGTAATGAGGTATACTACGCCAGACATAAGGCAGTCTCCCTCCCTTCCGAAAGGGCAAATAACGCACGATGGTGTTGTGCACAGTCGGTCGTACAGACGATTTCGGACCAGCTGCCCTTTCAGATTTGTAGGAGGTACTGCTATGATTCTTACTTCGTCTTGCAGGTCTGCTTTTTGAATGCAGCCACGTATTGCTGCAGTCAATTGGTCCGAAATGAAAGGGACGCAGAATGTCACTTTCGACCGGTCGTCCTGTTGGCCTCTTACGATGGCTGATAGCCGGTACCTCCCACTAGCCCCGCCAGTAGGAGTGTATCCGTTTTGTATCGCAATGCTGCGAGCCAAATCCATCGAGCAGGACCTTTCAGCGCCTTCAGACGAGACCGCGCGAGCAGTGTGGAACATGTTTTGGACGACTGCCTTTTTCATGCTGGTTGGGTGAGCCGAAGTGCAATGAACAATGATGTTCCTATTTGTCGGCTTGCGGTACCACCTGGTCCTGTATATCCCATCGGATAGATAAACCTGCACATTGAGGAATGCGAGCCAGTTCTCCGTAGGCCTTTCACGTGTGAACTTGATGTGTTGTGACTGCCGGTTTAGTAAGTCAAAGCACGTGTCCATCTCAAGCTGAGTTGGACAGATGACGAAACAGTCGTCAATGTAGCGGCAGTAAATGGTAGGCATTCGTTCTAGAACGGGGCCTTCCACCTTGGACATGAATGCTACTGCGAGAACTGGAGCAAGTCTTTGGCCCATGGCGAGACCTCTAATCTGCTTGTAGTACTCACCCGCCCACCGGAATATGTTGCACTGCAAACACTCCTTGAGGAGCTCCATCACCTGTGAGACGGTTAAGCCGTGCATGTTGACACTAGTGTGGTGCTCATTGAGGATTTCCAGAACTGCCTCCAATGCGCACTCGTTGGACACATTAGTGTACAGTGATGTGACGTCGAACGACTCCATCACGTACCCCTTTTCCAGTCTAGCTCTCCTCAGCGTTTCAAGGAATTTGCTAGTATTAGGCAGGTGGGCTGGTATAAATTGGAGCAATTGTACAAGCACAAGGTTGAGGAACCAGGCAATACGGTCAGTGGGGCCACCAACATTGCTAATGATGGGTCTGACCTTGAATAGTGAAGGATCGTCAGCCGAGATGCCCTCTTGAGGAAGTTTATGGGTCTTTATAAGGGTGTACAGTACCGGACAAATAGGAAGGTCGCAACGAAGTCTTGCTATTATACCTTTAGGTAGATTAGCTGAGCGTGCCACCTCTACCCATTTCCTGTTAAGTCTTCGGTACTGTCGCCTAAACTCCTCAGGGCTAGAACGGCTGTAGACAGATGCCTCTTGAAGATGTAATCGAGTAATGGCTCTGTCCAGTTCCTGTGAAAGCACGACGAAATCCCCACCTTTGTCACTTATCCCGATTTTTATGGCGCCTGATGAAGACAGGTCCCGAATTTCCCGAAGCCCCCGCCTTTGTGCAGCTGAAAGGTTTGAAGGCACACGCTTTCCAACGATGCCACGCAGAACGGTGAAAAGAGAGCTTGCAAGCACGCGGAACTTGGAGTCCACGGCGATGTTGGGCTCCTGAGACCGTAGATACGTGGATGGGAAGGGTGGGGGCGGCATACCTGTGACACCAGCTAAATCAGGACCAGTAGCCTGCGCATCGATCTTTGCTTTCCACCGCAGACGGTCATGTAGAGACTGCAGGCTACCCACGACTCTACGCGCCATAGCGTGGCACATAGAACGAGCAGGCGCGAAACTGGGACCCAAGTCCAACACCGACAACGCGCCTGAAGATAGTGTTAGGTCGCCTATGACAGTGACCCGCGGGCTACGTAAGTCATCACCTCTCCCACTACCGCTTAGGACGTTACTTGTAAACTGGTTAGCGACTGATATCTGCTCTCTACGTCGTCGTTTCTGATCTAATAGCCTTGTGAATCTCTCCCGCAGTTTTACTTTGGCATTAGAGCGGATAGAGTCACAAATGTTCTTCGACTCACCCACGATCCTCCTCCAAAGGCGACTCGGCACGTACTTTTCACAGCATGCCTCCTTAGCGATACATTTCTTCACCATAGCATACATGTGGTCTCTCTTAAAAGAAATACATGTCTTCAATATATGCATGTGAATCGATAAGATCTTCCTGTCGTCCTTTGGATGGTCGCATGCGCCGAACAGTCGGTTACGTTGTATGAAGTTTGGGATGACTCCCTCGCGTCGGCAGCGAACCAGAAAGTGGATGGTTTGTCTCGCCAAGACGATCTTCTGTCTTAGCGAGAGGACTTCCATGACGAGTCGACTGCAGCTTGCTGGTACGTCTCGCAGTACATTCCATGTTCGACTCTCGATGAACCTTGGCATCTTTGATGTTGCAATAGTCCAGTAGTTTGTTTAGCGTAGCCAAGATTGGTACAAGGCTTTATTTCGGCTGACGTTTCGGCGTTGTCGCCTTCTTCAGAGCCTGGAAAAGTCGAAGTCATTTGAGAAACTACCCTCCCAAATGCCATTTCATTCTGCAGGAGCCCATCCAAAAGGCTAAGAGACCAAGAGAACGACAACGTAGAAAGTCAGTAAAAGGCTAACCTTTATGAGTGGACAAATGAGCCACTGACACCCTAGCTGAACGGAAGATGGGTGAATGACATAGAGCCCTTGGGACCACATGCCTTAGGGACCTAACGGGTCATGACCCAGAGGTCAAAACCCACACAGGGCGACGTACGGCGCCAGCTCCTGGGTCACAGCAAGCACTCGTCCTTCCTATTGATTTGGGGGGACCTCGCCGCAATGTACAGCGCCTCGAGAGTTCGGCGCGCCGAAATCTCATCTTCACGCGCAAGGATCTTGACCTCCACCCCAAAACAGCTGTTCGCATGCCGCCGCACCCGGTGCTCGCCCAGGGGAGTTGAGACGTGGGACCTGCGCAACCCATCCAAGTGTTCCTTGACCCTTACACACAAGAGTCTACCTGTTTCCCCCACATACTCTTCCCTGCATTCCAAGCATGTAATGAGGTATACTACGCCAGACATAAGGCAGTCTCCCTCCCTTCCGAAAGGGCAAATAACGCACGATGGTGTTGTGCACAGTCGGTCGTACAGACGATTTCGGACCAGCTGCCCTTTCAGATTTGTAGGAGGTACTGCTATGATTCTTACTTCGTCTTGCAGGTCTGCTTTTTGAATGCAGCCACGTATTGCTGCAGTCAATTGGTCCGAAATGAAAGGGACGCAGAATGTCACTTTCGACCGGTCGTCCTGTTGGCCTCTTACGATGGCTGATAGCCGGTACCTCCCACTAGCCCCGCCAGTAGGAGTGTATCCGTTTTGTATCGCAATGCTGCGAGCCAAATCCATCGAGCAGGACCTTTCAGCGCCTTCAGACGAGACCGCGCGAGCAGTGTGGAACATGTTTTGGACGACTGCCTTTTTCATGCTGGTTGGGTGAGCCGAAGTGCAATGAACAATGATGTTCCTATTTGTCGGCTTGCGGTACCACCTGGTCCTGTATATCCCATCGGATAGATAAACCTGCACATTGAGGAATGCGAGCCAGTTCTCCGTAGGCCTTTCACGTGTGAACTTGATGTGTTGTGACTGCCGGTTTAGTAAGTCAAAGCACGTGTCCATCTCAAGCTGAGTTGGACAGATGACGAAACAGTCGTCAATGTAGCGGCAGTAAATGGTAGGCATTCGTTCTAGAACGGGGCCTTCCACCTTGGACATGAATGCTACTGCGAGAACTGGAGCAAGTCTTTGGCCCATGGCGAGACCTCTAATCTGCTTGTAGTACTCACCCGCCCACCGGAATATGTTGCACTGCAAACACTCCTTGAGGAGCTCCATCACCTGTGAGACGGTTAAGCCGTGCATGTTGACACTAGTGTGGTGCTCATTGAGGATTTCCAGAACTGCCTCCAATGCGCACTCGTTGGACACATTAGTGTACAGTGATGTGACGTCGAACGACTCCATCACGTACCCCTTTTCCAGTCTAGCTCTCCTCAGCGTTTCAAGGAATTTGCTAGTATTAGGCAGGTGGGCTGGTATAAATTGGAGCAATTGTACAAGCACAAGGTTGAGGAACCAGGCAATACGGTCAGTGGGGCCACCAACATTGCTAATGATGGGTCTGACCTTGAATAGTGAAGGATCGTCAGCCGAGATGCCCTCTTGAGGAAGTTTATGGGTCTTTATAAGGGTGTACAGTACCGGACAAATAGGAAGGTCGCAACGAAGTCTTGCTATTATACCTTTAGGTAGATTAGCTGAGCGTGCCACCTCTACCCATTTCCTGTTAAGTCTTCGGTACTGTCGCCTAAACTCCTCAGGGCTAGAACGGCTGTAGACAGATGCCTCTTGAAGATGTAATCGAGTAATGGCTCTGTCCAGTTCCTGTGAAAGCACGACGAAATCCCCACCTTTGTCACTTATCCCGATTTTTATGGCGCCTGATGAAGACAGGTCCCGAATTTCCCGAAGCCCCCGCCTTTGTGCAGCTGAAAGGTTTGAAGGCACACGCTTTCCAACGATGCCACGCAGAACGGTGAAAAGAGAGCTTGCAAGCACGCGGAACTTGGAGTCCACGGCGATGTTGGGCTCCTGAGACCGTAGATACGTGGATGGGAAGGGTGGGGGCGGCATACCTGTGACACCAGCTAAATCAGGACCAGTAGCCTGCGCATCGATCTTTGCTTTCCACCGCAGACGGTCATGTAGAGACTGCAGGCTACCCACGACTCTACGCGCCATAGCGTGGCACATAGAACGAGCAGGCGCGAAACTGGGACCCAAGTCCAACACCGACAACGCGCCTGAAGATAGTGTTAGGTCGCCTATGACAGTGACCCGCGGGCTACGTAAGTCATCACCTCTCCCACTACCGCTTAGGACGTTACTTGTAAACTGGTTAGCGACTGATATCTGCTCTCTACGTCGTCGTTTCTGATCTAATAGCTTTGTGAATCTCTCCCGCAGTTTTACTTTGGCATTAGAGCGGATAGAGTCACAAATGTTCTTCGACTCACCCACGATCCTCCTCCAAAGGCGACTCGGCACGTACTTTTCACAGCATGCCTCCTTAGCGATACATTTCTTCACCATAGCATACATGTGGTCTCTCTTAAAAGAAATACATGTCTTCAATATATGCATGTGAATCGATAAGATCTTCCTGTCGTCCTTTGGATGGTCGCATGCGCCGAACAGTCGGTTACGTTGTATGAAGTTTGGGATGACTCCCTCGCGTCGGCAGCGAACCAGAAAGTGGATGGTTTGTCTCGCCAAGACGATCTTCTGTCTTAGCGAGAGGACTTCCATGACGAGTCGACTGCAGCTTGCTGGTACGTCTCGCAGTACATTCCATGTTCGACTCTCGATGAACCTTGGCATCTTTGATGTTGCAATAGTCCAGTAGTTTGTTTAGCGTAGCCAAGATTGGTACAAGGCTTTATTTCGGCTGACGTTTCGGCGTTGTCGCCTTCTTCAGAGCCTGGAAAAGTCGAAGTCATTTGAGAAACTACCCTCCCAAATGCCATTTCATTCTGCAGGAGCCCATCCAAAAGGCTAAGAGACCAAGAGAACGACAACGTAGAAAGTCAGTAAAAGGCTAACCTTTATGAGTGGACAAATGAGCCACTGACACCCTAGCTGAACGGAAGATGGGTGAATGACATAGAGCCCTTGGGACCACATGCCTTAGGGACCTAACGGGTCATGACCCAGAGGTCAAAACCCACACAGGGCGACGTACGGCGCCAGCTCCTGGGTCACAGCCAAGCACTCGTCCTTCCTATTGATTTGGGGGGACCTCGCCGCAATGTACAGCGCCTCGAGAGTTCGGCGCGCCGAAATCTCATCTTCACGCGCAAGGATCTTGACCTCCACCCCAAAACAGCTGTTCGCATGCCGCCGCACCCGGTGCTCGCCCAGGGGAGTTGAGACGTGGGACCTGCGCAACCCATCCAAGTGTTCCTTGACCCTTACACACAAGAGTCTACCTGTTTCCCCCACATACTCTTCCCTGCATTCCAAGCATGTAATGAGGTATACTACGCCAGACATAAGGCAGTCTCATTTGCCCTTCCGAAAGGGCAAATAACGCACGATGGTGTTGTGCACAGTCGGTCGTACAGACGATTTCGGACCAGCTGCCCTTTCAGATTTGTAGGAGGTACTGCTATGATTCTTACTTCGTCTTGCAGGTCTGCTTTTTGAATGCAGCCACGTATTGCTGCAGTCAATTGGTCCGAAATGAAAGGGACGCAGAATGTCACTTTCGACCGGTCGTCCTGTTGGCCTCTTACGATGGCTGATAGCCGGTACCTCCCACTAGCCCCGCCAGTAGGAGTGTATCCGTTTTGTATCGCAATGCTGCGAGCCAAATCCATCGAGCAGGACCTTTCAGCGCCTTCAGACGAGACCGCGCGAGCAGTGTGGAACATGTTTTGGACGACTGCCTTTTTCATGCTGGTTGGGTGAGCCGAAGTGCAATGAACAATGATGTTCCTATTTGTCGGCTTGCGGTACCACCTGGTCCTGTATATCCCATCGGATAGATAAACCTGCACATTGAGGAATGCGAGCCAGTTCTCCGTAGGCCTTTCACGTGTGAACTTGATGTGTTGTGACTGCCGGTTTAGTAAGTCAAAGCACGTGTCCATCTCAAGCTGAGTTGGACAGATGACGAAACAGTCGTCAATGTAGCGGCAGTAAATGGTAGGCATTCGTTCTAGAACGGGGCCTTCCACCTTGGACATGAATGCTACTGCGAGAACTGGAGCAAGTCTTTGGCCCATGGCGAGACCTCTAATCTGCTTGTAGTACTCACCCGCCCACCGGAATATGTTGCACTGCAAACACTCCTTGAGGAGCTCCATCACCTGTGAGACGGTTAAGCCGTGCATGTTGACACTAGTGTGGTGCTCATTGAGGATTTCCAGAACTGCCTCCAATGCGCACTCGTTGGACACATTAGTGTACAGTGATGTGACGTCGAACGACTCCATCACGTACCCCTTTTCCAGTCTAGCTCTCCTCAGCGTTTCAAGGAATTTGCTAGTATTAGGCAGGTGGGCTGGTATAAATTGGAGCAATTGTACAAGCACAAGGTTGAGGAACCAGGCAATACGGTCAGTGGGGCCACCAACATTGCTAATGATGGGTCTGACCTTGAATAGTGAAGGATCGTCAGCCGAGATGCCCTCTTGAGGAAGTTTATGGGTCTTTATAAGGGTGTACAGTACCGGACAAATAGGAAGGTCGCAACGAAGTCTTGCTATTATACCTTTAGGTAGATTAGCTGAGCGTGCCACCTCTACCCATTTCCTGTTAAGTCTTCGGTACTGTCGCCTAAACTCCTCAGGGCTAGAACGGCTGTAGACAGATGCCTCTTGAAGATGTAATCGAGTAATGGCTCTGTCCAGTTCCTGTGAAAGCACGACGAAATCCCCACCTTTGTCACTTATCCCGATTTTTATGGCGCCTGATGAAGACAGGTCCCGAATTTCCCGAAGCCCCCGCCTTTGTGCAGCTGAAAGGTTTGAAGGCACACGCTTTCCAACGATGCCACGCAGAACGGTGAAAAGAGAGCTTGCAAGCACGCGGAACTTGGAGTCCACGGCGATGTTGGGCTCCTGAGACCGTAGATACGTGGATGGGAAGGGTGGGGGCGGCATACCTGTGACACCAGCTAAATCAGGACCAGTAGCCTGCGCATCGATCTTTGCTTTCCACCGCAGACGGTCATGTAGAGACTGCAGGCTACCCACGACTCTACGCGCCATAGCGTGGCACATAGAACGAGCAGGCGCGAAACTGGGACCCAAGTCCAACACCGACAACGCGCCTGAAGATAGTGTTAGGTCGCCTATGACAGTGACCCGCGGGCTACGTAAGTCATCACCTCTCCCACTACCGCTTAGGACGTTACTTGTAAACTGGTTAGCGACTGATATCTGCTCTCTACGTCGTCGTTTCTGATCTAATAGCCTTGTGAATCTCTCCCGCAGTTTTACTTTGGCATTAGAGCGGATAGAGTCACAAATGTTCTTCGACTCACCCACGATCCTCCTCCAAAGGCGACTCGGCACGTACTTTTCACAGCATGCCTCCTTAGCGATACATTTCTTCACCATAGCATACATGTGGTCTCTCTTAAAAGAAATACATGTCTTCAATATATGCATGTGAATCGATAAGATCTTCCTGTCGTCCTTTGGATGGTCGCATGCGCCGAACAGTCGGTTACGTTGTATGAAGTTTGGGATGACTCCCTCGCGTCGGCAGCGAACCAGAAAGTGGATGGTTTGTCTCGCCAAGACGATCTTCTGTCTTAGCGAGAGGACTTCCATGACGAGTCGACTGCAGCTTGCTGGTACGTCTCGCAGTACATTCCATGTTCGACTCTCGATGAACCTTGGCATCTTTGATGTTGCAATAGTCCAGTAGTTTGTTTAGCGTAGCCAAGATTGGTACAAGGCTTTATTTCGGCTGACGTTTCGGCGTTGTCGCCTTCTTCAGAGCCTGGAAAAGTCGAAGTCATTTGAGAAACTACCCTCCCAAATGCCATTTCATTCTGCAGGAGCCCATCCAAAAGGCTAAGAGACCAAGAGAACGACAACGTAGAAAGTCAGTAAAAGGCTAACCTTTATGAGTGGACAAATGAGCCACTGACACCCTAGCTGAACGGAAGATGGGTGAATGACATAGAGCCCTTGGGACCACATGCCTTAGGGACCTAACGGGTCATGACCCAGAGGTCAAAACCCACACAGGGCGACGTACGGCGCCAGCTCCTGGGTCACAGCCAAGCACTCGTCCTTCCTATTGATTTGGGGGGACCTCGCCGCAATGTACAGCGCCTCGAGAGTTCGGCGCGCCGAAATCTCATCTTCACGCGCAAGGATCTTGACCTCCACCCCAAAACAGCTGTTCGCATGCCGCCGCACCCGGTGCTCGCCCAGGGGAGTTGAGACGTGGGACCTGCGCAACCCATCCAAGTGTTCCTTGACCCTTACACACAAGAGTCTACCTGTTTCCCCCACATACTCTTCCCTGCATTCCAAGCATGTAATGAGGTATACTACGCCAGACATAAGGCAGTCTCCCTCCCTTCCGAAAGGGCAAATAACGCACGATGGTGTTGTGCACAGTCGGTCGTACAGACGATTTCGGACCAGCTGCCCTTTCAGATTTGTAGGAGGTACTGCTATGATTCTTACTTCGTCTTGCAGGTCTGCTTTTTGAATGCAGCCACGTATTGCTGCAGTCAATTGGTCCGAAATGAAAGGGACGCAGAATGTCACTTTCGACCGGTCGTCCTGTTGGCCTCTTACGATGGCTGATAGCCGGTACCTCCCACTAGCCCCGCCAGTAGGAGTGTATCCGTTTTGTATCGCAATGCTGCGAGCCAAATCCATCGAGCAGGACCTTTCAGCGCCTTCAGACGAGACCGCGCGAGCAGTGTGGAACATGTTTTGGACGACTGCCTTTTTCATGCTGGTTGGGTGAGCCGAAGTGCAATGAACAATGATGTTCCTATTTGTCGGCTTGCGGTACCACCTGGTCCTGTATATCCCATCGGATAGATAAACCTGCACATTGAGGAATGCGAGCCAGTTCTCCGTAGGCCTTTCACGTGTGAACTTGATGTGTTGTGACTGCCGGTTTAGTAAGTCAAAGCACGTGTCCATCTCAAGCTGAGTTGGACAGATGACGAAACAGTCGTCAATGTAGCGGCAGTAAATGGTAGGCATTCGTTCTAGAACGGGGCCTTCCACCTTGGACATGAATGCTACTGCGAGAACTGGAGCAAGTCTTTGGCCCATGGCGAGACCTCTAATCTGCTTGTAGTACTCACCCGCCCACCGGAATATGTTGCACTGCAAACACTCCTTGAGGAGCTCCATCACCTGTGAGACGGTTAAGCCGTGCATGTTGACACTAGTGTGGTGCTCATTGAGGATTTCCAGAACTGCCTCCAATGCGCACTCGTTGGACACATTAGTGTACAGTGATGTGACGTCGAACGACTCCATCACGTACCCCTTTTCCAGTCTAGCTCTCCTCAGCGTTTCAAGGAATTTGCTAGTATTAGGCAGGTGGGCTGGTATAAATTGGAGCAATTGTACAAGCACAAGGTTGAGGAACCAGGCAATACGGTCAGTGGGGCCACCAACATTGCTAATGATGGGTCTGACCTTGAATAGTGAAGGATCGTCAGCCGAGATGCCCTCTTGAGGAAGTTTATGGGTCTTTATAAGGGTGTACAGTACCGGACAAATAGGAAGGTCGCAACGAAGTCTTGCTATTATACCTTTAGGTAGATTAGCTGAGCGTGCCACCTCTACCCATTTCCTGTTAAGTCTTCGGTACTGTCGCCTAAACTCCTCAGGGCTAGAACGGCTGTAGACAGATGCCTCTTGAAGATGTAATCGAGTAATGGCTCTGTCCAGTTCCTGTGAAAGCACGACGAAATCCCCACCTTTGTCACTTATCCCGATTTTTATGGCGCCTGATGAAGACAGGTCCCGAATTTCCCGAAGCCCCCGCCTTTGTGCAGCTGAAAGGTTTGAAGGCACACGCTTTCCAACGATGCCACGCAGAACGGTGAAAAGAGAGCTTGCAAGCACGCGGAACTTGGAGTCCACGGCGATGTTGGGCTCCTGAGACCGTAGATACGTGGATGGGAAGGGTGGGGGCGGCATACCTGTGACACCAGCTAAATCAGGACCAGTAGCCTGCGCATCGATCTTTGCTTTCCACCGCAGACGGTCATGTAGAGACTGCAGGCTACCCACGACTCTACGCGCCATAGCGTGGCACATAGAACGAGCAGGCGCGAAACTGGGACCCAAGTCCAACACCGACAACGCGCCTGAAGATAGTGTTAGGTCGCCTATGACAGTGACCCGCGGGCTACGTAAGTCATCACCTCTCCCACTACCGCTTAGGACGTTACTTGTAAACTGGTTAGCGACTGATATCTGCTCTCTACGTCGTCGTTTCTGATCTAATAGCCTTGTGAATCTCTCCCGCAGTTTTACTTTGGCATTAGAGCGGATAGAGTCACAAATGTTCTTCGACTCACCCACGATCCTCCTCCAAAGGCGACTCGGCACGTACTTTTCACAGCATGCCTCCTTAGCGATACATTTCTTCACCATAGCATACATGTGGTCTCTCTTAAAAGAAATACATGTCTTCAATATATGCATGTGAATCGATAAGATCTTCCTGTCGTCCTTTGGATGGTCGCATGCGCCGAACAGTCGGTTACGTTGTATGAAGTTTGGGATGACTCCCTCGCGTCGGCAGCGAACCAGAAAGTGGATGGTTTGTCTCGCCAAGACGATCTTCTGTCTTAGCGAGAGGACTTCCATGACGAGTCGACTGCAGCTTGCTGGTACGTCTCGCAGTACATTCCATGTTCGACTCTCGATGAACCTTGGCATCTTTGATGTTGCAATAGTCCAGTAGTTTGTTTAGCGTAGCCAAGATTGGTACAAGGCTTTATTTCGGCTGACGTTTCAGCGTTGTCGCCTTCTTCAGAGCCTGGAAAAGTCGAAGTCATTTGAGAAACTACCCTCCCAAATGCCATTTCATTCTGCAGGAGCCCATCCAAAAGGCTAAGAGACCAAGAGAACGACAACGTAGAAAGTCAGTAAAAGGCTAACCTTTATGA
>CANDYH010000486.1:0-14324 GCA_947396885.1 Heligmosomoides polygyrus polygyrus | reverse complement strand
CGCTCGACCTGCTTCTGCCTTGGAGGGGCGATCTTTAGGGTGAAGATCAGAGGTCGGTGGTGTGGGGCGACTGTCTATACGGCACATCGATCCCACTATAATATGAGATAAGGTGAGAGTCGCGTTTACGGAATACGGTGTTCACTATGGTGAGGATACGCGATTCCGCATATTCAAGGATACGCTCACCATCCGCGTTACGCGACCCGTAACCGAATCCACCATGACAGCTGTACCCGCCTTTTGTCGCGCCGACATGCCCATTAAGGTCACCAGCGACCACGATGACATCTTTCGACGGCACCTCTGCTGTTTTCTCATCAAGTAGGCTCCAAAACTCATCCTTGGCTTGAGCGGAGCAGCCAGTCTGCGGAGCATACGCAGAGAAGAAGCGATAGAGTCGCTCCTTAGCGGCGACAACGATCTTCATCAATCGATCGTCAAAGCGTTCGACGCTTACAATCGAGTCACGAAATCGTTCAGAAACGATGACCCCAACTATCCTGGTGGTCCTGGAACTTCCACATAAAACGGCCGGGAAGCCTCGTCCTGTGTCCCTTGACTTGTCCTAGTCCTCGCCGAAAATTGGAGGACCTAGGCAGCTAGAAGTAGCTTAGTAACCCAGTGCGCAAAGTCTGGTCGAGTTTCCCCATGCTTGTTAGTTGCATGATCGAAGTTCCCTCTGCTGTGAAGCCTTTCCGTCCTTCCCGTAATCACGCAACTCCCATCCCGATCGGTTGAGTCTGAGAGAAAACCGACAGCACCTCTCAAAAGATCGATAATATCGATCAGTACTGATTTCCTGGGGCCGGATTCATCAACGACTAACCCGCGGGTATAAGGGGTAGAGATACCCACAATGAAGCCTGCGTCTCTGACTCTTGCGTTATCTCTGCCTGAGTCTTATCTTATCTCTACTCCTTATCATCCGCATACCCACGGGTTAATTGTTGATGAATCCGGCCTCTGGTCGAGAATCGCTCGGCTGTGGAGCGCTTCCTTCCGCCAACACAATTACAACTACCACCCTGATAAGATAGCTCTGAGAGCAAATCTCGATAATATCTATCGATATTGACTGCCTGATCGAAGCATCTTCCCTGCTGTGAAGCCTTCCCGTCAGCTATCTTAGTCGCGCAAACGCACGTTCGACGATGTGTGGATAACGTATGAGGCACGTCTTCTGAATCCCGACAATCATTAAATGACAACAGCGACTTTCTTCTGCATCCCGACGCACGTGGGATGACAGCTGCGGCAAGTCTTCTGAATCCTGACACCCGTTGAGCGATGTCTGCGGCACATTTTCTCAAGCACCAAAGTCTTAAATGTCAGTAATTCTGTAGTTTGATAAAAAGCTCTGTCAGAACCCACAAAAACGGACAAAAAAGGATCAGCCATAAGGTGCGGAAACTGCAGTAAAGATCGAGTGCGAAAATGAAGGGGAAATGAAGTGTAAAGGTGGATAAGCCCATACGGAGCGCAAACGTACACCCAACAGATACGGCTTTCAAAACGTCATGGATTGTTCTTTGATTTCCATCCCTCTGGTAGTTGCTCGATGAACACTCCAGATGTGATCAACATGCGCCGTCTACCGTTCATGTGTTGTTTGCAGTAAACACCCACTGTCGCCGCGGGCTCTGGATAGCGCGGTGGGCTTCGTAATGATGGTAATGATATTTTAACACATTTGCTTAAGTCTGCAGCGGCTGATAGAGAGGCTGTATGTTGTTACAGGATGTTTTGTTGCGATCAAAACTCTTGCGCCAGGCGGGACTCGAACCCGCATCATCCAACAAAACATCCGGTAATGATATTGATAAACATGATGATGATGACTTCGTAAACACAGTAGATGCTATGAGCCGATCAATATCTTCCGTCAACGCCTCATACTTCGTCAGCAGGGCAGACCTGCTGTCGCCACAGGCCTCGGAAAGCGCGACGAAGCTTCAGACATGACTCATGCTTCTCCCGATTATAGATAGTAAAGATATAGTAATGATGAAGTGGATGTAGTGAGGCCTAGAGAGGGCAACGAGCCGGAAGTATCCCTAGAAAAGGCAATGATATCCGCACTCTTTGAGGAGAACCCAGAGTCCGACATTATGCAATGCAAAGCTGCAGGTGTTTGTGTCGATTTCAGCTCGCAAGAGTGATATGTCGGCGCGCAAGGGGCGTTGGACCACAGCTAGGGATCTACCAGGCCAGGTGGGTGTCTTGCAACAACTGAATGCTACCGTTCGCCGGCCTCTGCGGGTCCTGGTCTGTTTGGTCTGATCCTCCCCCCACTCCCACTCCCCTCCCCCCCCCTATAGAACACTTGAGTAGGGTTGGGCTCATTCATTCGCGTTCAAGTCTAGCTTTAGGTGATTGGTGGTTCTTCTTGCATCTACCTCCAACACGGCGAGCCCCTTCCTGCATGCGATTTGAAACACGGTGAGAAGTGGGTCTTACTCAGACCTACCCAAATTCTGCTGATGCACTCCATGGAGTCGTGGGGTTGATGTGCAGGTTTGCTCATCAACCGGCGATACTGTAGCGTGCCGTTGCGTCGCGGATCGCGTCGGCCTCGACGTTGGCGTTCGATCGATCTCTTATATGCCCGCGTTGACACCCACGGAAAGCGGATCGTGGGGTGGTGGATAGTGGCATACCGCATACGAGGGAGGCTGGGGTTCGGTACTTCTTCGGTGCGGAATTTTTGCACCACATCCTGGAGTCTCTTCCCTTCCCTTGCTCTGCGCTCGAAAAGCGCAGAACCTAGTTGCCGATTACCACTGAGCGACGAAAACGTGCTCCAATGGCAACGGCTCGGATGGCATGAACAGGCGCTAGCACTTCGGCACGTCAGCGCCTGGTTAGGTCTAATGGCTATCGTGAGAAGTGTTTTGGCTTGTGAAAAGCAATTTCAGCTTTTGAAGACACAACAGCTTTATCTTCACAAGGGAACTGTCTCAAATATATGCAGGAGAATGCGAGAGCGAATGCTATAGGAGGGATATCCGTCTTAAAAATAGTTACAAAGTACGTTTTGCTTTTGCCGAATCCTTGAGGGAAACGATTTGGAGGCACCAAAAGTTTGTAGCGCCTCGCGGGGTCGAGTTGACCACGGAGGCTGAAGGATCCGGCGACATGGTTTGGCGCACAGGGTGGGGACGCTGATTTATATCATGTCGTCGAGGAGTTGACCCTCCAGCTACGGCTTGTTTTTGCACTTCTACTTTAGTGTCGAATTTCCGTGGAGAAGCGCAATCTGAACGTTTTTATTGGCTCCACTGCAGTGTGGTGTTTTCGCTACATATTCCTTGTCGGCATCTCGTGAAGCACCAGCAATACTTCAAACACCCAAAATGAGATTGGAAACTTCCTTGCCAATAAATGGTAGTCAAAGTAAGACATTTTGATGTGGAAACAACGTAAAACAGCTCAGAAAGCCGGAAGACTGCTATGCATGCAATTTATTAGTGTTGGTGAGGAGAGCACCACCACAGTGTACTCACATTGTAGAAAGAATCTCATCATCTTCCACTTGACCTATCACCCCAATCAATACTGTCACCTCTTTTGTGGTTCCGAAGTCGCGCAGTACGCATAATAAGTTAGTGTTAACACCACCCCTGCAATGTCTACGCATCCACGAGTGGGTATTTACCTACTGACACTAAATTGTGGATCTCCATAGGGTGCTGTTCCTTCGAGAGACGAGATGAAGCTGGCGGAAAGGATAGTAAGCATCCTACAGGATTTCGAACTACGACGGCTGGGAATCGACGAAGTAGAGAATTTGCGATTCCACTCGCATTTCATTTTCCACCACTGTGTACTCACAATGTAGAAAGACCTTCCTTTTGACCCGCAGAAAAGGGAATATATCTTGAAGGAAAGAATTGAGGTGGCACGAAGCTCTAACGTGGACGAAATATTTATAAACTTGAAGGTCATGTCACTGGTGCGTTGGCTGCTGTCATCCTCGCCTGGAAAAAATTGATTAAGCGTTCGTGGTACAAAGCTGACTACTTGGAGACACATCCAGATTGCTTCGAAAACCCGAGTAAAATGGCGTTACCGGAAGTCTCGGCGAATGTGATAAGTCGGGATGTGAAGAAACTGCAGCCTTCATACGATGCCCCTACTGTTTCGTGCACTTTGTGCCTGTGTATCGCAGGTGTTGAAGGTATTTCACAACTATTTCACATATTTAATCTTATTTTGCATATTTGAAACACTGCTTCATTCTTCACGAGGTGCCGACCAGGAATATGTAGTGAAAACATCACACAGCATCATAAAGTCTATATCAAAAACGTTCAGATTGCGCGTTTCCATGCAAATTCGATATTAGGGAAAGCGCAAAGTCGATCCATGCTGGGGAGTCGAACCTCCGACGTCATGACATAAATAAGCACTTCTATCCCAGCGCTATCCAGCTCATGCCACTCACTGCGCCTCCGTGCTAAGGTCGACACTGCGGGCCGTTAGCCGCTACAAATTTTTGGTGACTCCTACTAGCTCTACTCAAGAAGTCGGCAGAAACAACACATATTTTGTAACTATCTGGAGGAGGGAGATTCTTCCTATAGTATTCACTGTCCTGCACTCCCGTATTGTTGAAACAGAAGTTGAGAGAGTTGGGAACTTAATTGTTGCGTCTTCAAAAGCTGGAATTGCTTTCCACGTCTATATTTCAAGGTTAACTGTATGCCTCAAAATAAGAGAAAACAAGAATTTCATGGATGGTTATGTGTAATTGCAGAAGAAACTCATAAAAGGTTCGTTGCGCCACTGCCTTCAGACGAAACTTTGCAGTACGCTCTCCCATGGCTGTTCTGGTTCTCAAGAAGCACACTTCCTCGGCTAGCCGCCTTGTATGATATGCTCGTTCTAGAGGCCTCTTGTACCCTGCCCTTGTTCCTGTTCTGGTAAAGGGCATCAAAGTTCTACACAAATCTCAATTCCTTTTTTTGCGCTCCCACCTTTATACGAGAGGAGTGTAGAGAAGAACTGCAAATGGCGGAGCCCTCCTTCGGAAGGTGCTCATGTCTGCATGTAGATACATCGTGCGGTGGGAAAATATAGTTGCTTGCTCCGCCGGAAAGATGTTCCTAAGGGTGTCGTCACTGCGGAGAAGCGAGCAGCCTTGTCAGTCAACGACCAATTTGTCCTAAGCCTCCGAAGGGGCCAAGATTCCACTTCGAATCCGGACTCCTCCTTCGAAATGAGGAAGCCGGCCTTTGCCGCAATCCAGTTTCACGTCTGCACACTGGGTTCTGTATTCCACTTTGTCTGGTATCTGACGTGTCGTGCTGCAAAATCCATCGCATTCACTGAATTGTTCCTCATCTCCTCTTTAGCTGCCGCCCCCTCGTTTTCTTTTTGTAGCACTCACCATCAGTACCACTATTCTCATAGAATAACGGCCATTGTATGGACTCGCCTATAGTTACCTTCTGGCATATTCACAGTGGTCACTTTCGAGTGGTTTCTCGATCTCTGCGCAGCTCGAGGCCTTCGGTTCAGAAAGTAGTCTGGGCTGCTTTCCCCTCGTGAATTACTTTCCGACGGTCTGGCGACAGCAGTGCCGAGCGCTTCCCGTCGGCGGCCTTCGATGTCGCGTAGAGTGGCAAGGGTCCGAGTTTAATGTCGCATTTTGTCGTGGCCTCTCCGTTGCTCGTACTCTCTTCGAACGTGTAATGTGTGCATAGGGAGGCCCAACCGAACCACAGACATCGGGCTCTTCCAGACCAACTCTCACTTTCGGCTTTCCATTCCTTCCGACGTCTTGAAGTTATTTGTTCCCTCATAATGCATGCAAATAGCTGTGCTCAGCTACTTTGGACGTTCTAAGTTTGTGCATTTTTCAGCACTGCTAGTTCACTGTGTAGAGAGTAACGTCCTTTGGACAGAAACTGGAATCAGGGTCGTGATCAGGAATAGTGAAATACGCTGCTAGATTCGCAGTTATAGTTAATTTTAACTAGTTGTATGGCATATACTCGTGGCTACTCGTGAATTCTGACCTTACAACATAGTGACAACCGCTGAAGGGCTTAAGCGTCACCTGCAGGTATATCGAACATCCTATTTACATGATGTGTCAGAAAGTGACTTCAAAATTCGTGGCCTTGTCGGGAAGTATGTGGTGATTTTCCAATCCTCGTGACAACCCACCGTTTAACATAATCATGGTAGCACAATAATTATTTAGCATTTATTAAGGTTGAGTGGTGGCGCTACTCTTTAATTGTTAATTAGTGGCTGCTATTTCCTGTCTATGTCAGGAAATCTTTCGGGGACACACTGTATTTTCCTTTGGCGCTCACTAGTCATCAGAGGGTCGATTGCCTCACAGTCGAAGTGTAGAGTATGTGGCACTACCTGTTGTCGACATCGGCGAGTAACCGTCTTCTGCAATGGATGATGCCATGTTGAAGGGAATCTGCAACGTTGTAGTCATTAACAGAGAATTAGCGAAAGAACTCTTTCCATGTCCTCTTGGGATTCTTGGTGCAGTTCCAAGAAAGCTCGGCAACGTTTCAGAAGAATCCATTCCGAACTATGACCCTGGTAGCAGAAATCCGTTGAGGAGGCGCTGCACCTAAGGTGATTATGGCTTATGCATTAGTACTCCTTAGAGGGCACAGGTTGTGATTCAAATGGGCACAAGCTGCTAAGGGACAGCACGATGCTGCTTTCGTAGAGGTACATTGTTGCTCCTGATTCAAACAGATTCTCAGTCGCTATCGCAAGGCTGCGAATTTCGATATGCAGTACCACTCATGAATGGTGTCCCCTTGGCGTCGGCGGCTCCGGCGTTAAAGCATCACGTCGTCGCAGTCGATGGATCGCGTGCCTACATGGTTCACTTCATGACTAGTTTAGTCATGAATGTACCCCTTAATCTGGTCTGTATCGGAAGTAAATCATATATTTAAAATCACGATCGACTGATCCATACATAAAAACTATTTGCATTTCATAAAAAAGTCGTTCAGTGCCGTCAGTGATACTCACTTCTACGACAATCTCCCTTCCTCGACCGAGAGGTGTAATAATTTCGTACGTATGAGGACCGCTCAGCTAGTGAATAAATGCTGTGAATGAGTTCAACAAAATGCTGACTTTGTGAAGTTTGTTATTTGATTGGTCCCAGTGCACCATTGGTGTCACGTTGATTGACCTTACTAGGGAAGGATCTCGACCTCCCATGGAACTTCAAGCTGACACCAGGACCATTAGAAAGAGCTCGGAATGCTGATTTCGAATATGTGTGTAAAAATTGCAAAATAAAACACATGAACGAGTTATGGCCTGCCGAAGCTGGGTGCACTGACCGCAGGCTGGCCGTGCGCAAGAGCTGGCGCAAGAGAGATGCGTCGTAGGGCTCCGTAAGAATGGACCCCCGCATGCGGCGGTGTCGCAGAAGTAGTGCTCCCGTTCGTCACGTGTGTCGTGTTTGGTTCGGTCTCCATTGTTCTGGGCTCTTTTGAACATCATGATTTATCTTCAAAATGACCTTCTATTCTGAATTGTGGCACGTGTTTGATAAAGTAGCCGGGAAAAGTATCAAACACGTTTGTAAAAATGCTTGAAGGCAAACACTGCTACGGTGAGATTTTTATTTACTATTCTGCACAGTCGAAATGTATTGAACAACTGGAGGTGTTTCTAACAACCTTGGCGTTCATGGAACGAAGCGGGAAAATGCCATGCATACATGTTGCCCACACTCTTATATAATACAGCCTCTCTACAACCAGCAGCAAAACAGTCAATTGTAGCACGCTCAAACAAATAATCACCAGGAGTGACAACACACACGTGGGTGATCAGCAATGTTACCTGCCTTATGCCATGAGCATTTCAAAACGTTTGAAAACCTAGTGGTACAAGGCAATCTGCGGAAGAACCTTCAGTAGGTTGCCTTTCTGGGTAAGATTGAACGTGTATGATAGTTTTCCCGCGTGTTTAATCAAACACGTGGCATAATTTAGAAAAAAGGTCATTTCGAAGACAAATCATGATGCGCAAAAAACCAACAGCAATGGTGATCAGTCCAACGACGTCACGTGTGACGAGTGCATGTACTACCCTTGCGCCACCACCGCATCTCGGTGCTCGCTCTCACGGAACCCCTATGAACCCTCATCGCTCTCGCGTCAGCTCCGTCCTGCGATCAGGCCAGGCAATTTCGACAAGTCATAACCTGCTTAAGGGTTTCATTTTGCAATTTTGACATTCATGTTCGTAATCAGCATTCTGAGCTCTTTCTAATGATCCTGGCATCAACTTGAACTTCCATGGGAGGTCGAAGCCCTTCCCTAGTTAGTAGTTCGCAAGTCTACCATTTCTCACACTTCTGTCTGCAGCAATGAATTTTCCCATTTTCAACGGGCTTAACCGAGCCCTCTTCCCAAAGATGGTTTGAGTTACTGCCTTCCCGTGTTTTGCACCAATAGAAACCATTCTCACTCCGGGCGCTTATATGTATATATGGGAGATCATTTGCAAGAAATTCATGTTCGACTCTCGATGAATCTTGGTTCCTAAAAAAAATCTGCCACGATCAACCAAATGGCGACGTTTGGGCGAAATCGATTACCATGATCCCACTCCCATTCTTACAAGTAGGTGATCAGTGCCTTAAATAACCCTCTTGAATTCTTTTTTGACACACGGGGGTCGGTTAGGACAATACTGCCGACCTATCTCCCAAACTATGTTCTCATAAGCTGTTGTGTTGGCGTGCTTTTTGGAGGAGTTCGGTCCTTCCGATACTTCACGCGTTCCTAGAAGGCAAGAGAAGAAGATGGCCAGCAGTTTCGCATCCATCTTGTGAGATGCGCAATGCGGGAGCATCGAGATAGAGGATGAAGAAGGTATCATTGCAGATCAGAAGAGGATCAGAAGAGAAGAAGGTATCAGCGGCACCCCAACGTTGCTCTTGGCCGACAGCTGGAAGCCGTTCAAGGATCACGAAATCATTTCATCAGTTTTTGTAGATCTTATAGAGTGATGAACATTCCGGTAGGATCAACATCACAAATACAACCATTAGACGTACACTTCTTCTTGCCATTCAAAAGCGTTTTACCTCTCATGTATTGACACACGGTATAAAGTTCTCATTTCACTCCCGCTACTCAGTTCTTCGAATTGCATCACTGATTTGCACTCAGCTTTCTGCCCCAATATTCAGAACTTTTCTCCCGTTTTCATGGTGCGCTGCAGAATACCTGCACAGTCACCCCGGGACGTATGATACACCAATTCTATATTGTTTCCATATTGACATAGTGGAGCACTGCTCTTCAAACGGCTGCACTGAGGTATTTTTTATCCGCTGCGGGCCGCTCCAGTGGCGCCGGGAGAGTCTGTCTGCGCTCTACCCTTTCGCGAGGCGCGTTATTGTTATGCACCAGTTGGTCCCGACTAGAAAGACTACACTACCTCGCCGTCGCCGTTGAGCGGCGTGACTCATCAATTTCGCCGTCCGCCACCCGCCGCTGTCCGCAGAAGTCTGGGGAGGCCTTAACGCATTATCTGTCTTCTCACCATGTTTTTAGTAACTATTCAAGATAAATTATGTCTTCGGGCCATTATGAAGTTGTCACTATGAAGACAAGTCCTTTCCGGTGACCTTTCCGTTGCAATTTGACATGGAGAGCTTTGGTTGATCGTGGTAGATCTTTTTAGGAGGTGCAGAAAAACCAGCACCACAGGGGACTCGAACCATAAACCATCCCGTCTCACCACGCCGCCCCTCTACCCCCCGCGCCATCACTGCTCGGCCGGCAGGGCAGTTTCAACCCTACATTCGGTGCAACGAGTTCTCATCTTCACCCACAAGGATCTTGACCTCCACTCCGAAAAAGATGTTCGCGTGCTGCCGCACCCTGTGCTCGTCCGAGGGAGTATCGACATGGGACCTGCGCAACCCGTCCAAGTGCTCTTTGATCCTGACGCACAAGAGTCTACATGCTTCCCCCATATACTCCTCTCCGTACTCTGCACATCTGATCAGGTACACCACACCAGACGTTAGACAGTCGCCAGCCTTCTCTAACCAGGGAATGCCGTCAGCTTCCCATGGAACTTCGGATTGAGACCTATATCACGTGAAAGGGCTCGAGACGCTGATCACAGATATGTAGACCAAATTTGCTAAATGGATCTCCTAAGCGAGTTATGGCCGGCGGAAGCCGCGATGCCTTCCATGTGTTAGGCGCGCTCAATAAACGTTGGGCGCGGTATTGCGCGGTAATCAGCGGTTCGGCTATCAGCGTCGTCAGCAGCGGCAGCGGCGCAGTGGTAGGGTGCTCGCTCCAAAGGGTTGGGTTCATTGGTTCGGTTCCCCGTGCTGATTACCCTTTTGCATTTTGTGACCTATCTTCGACGAGGACCTATAACCCCATTTTCAGCTCATTTTTGAGCGAACGGCTAATGGCGACTTGCATTTACGTATATTTCAAGACGGAAACGTGTTTCAGCTAAAATGTTTCATTCATGACGTGAAGCAGGTCAGAATTCAAATCAAAACAAAATAAAAGGTAAAAGTAAAATCAAAAATCAACAAAACCTAACAGACATAATAAATAAGAGTAAGGGCACTAGTTGAAAGTTCCGACTCCACTGACAAGACTTCAGTCGAAATTTTTTTTCGCTGAAACTTCGTCTAGGAGGGTTACTTGGGGTGCTGATCACGAATCTGGCATCCGCTTTTCGCGATTCGGTCGGAGACCATCCACACCTTTAACAAGGGTTGTTCAGGCAAAGTCACCGATTTCGCTGAAACTTCGTCTAGGAGGGTTACTTGGGGTGCTGATCACAAATCTGGCATCCGTTTTTCACGATTCGGTCGGAGACCACTCATACCGTTGCTACAACCGTTTGGCCAAAGTCGTGTCGGTGGAGTTGGAACTTTTAACTAGTACCCAGCGAAATCGGTGACTCTGCCTGGACCACCCTTGTTAAAGGTATGGATGGTCTCCTACCGAATCGTGAGAAACGGATGCCAGATTCGTGATCAGCACCCCAAATAATCCCCCTAGACGAAGTTTCAGCGGAAAATTTTTTTTCGGCCGAAATCTTGTCAGTGGACTCGGAACTTTTAACTAGTGCCTTTACTTTTTATTTATTATGTTTATTAAGTTTTGTTGATTTTTGATTTTGTTTTTACTTTTTATTTTGTTTTGATTTGAATTTCTGACTTGCTTCACGTCATGAATAAAACATTTTAGCCAAAACACGTTTCCGTGTTGAAATAGACGTAAATGTAAGTCGCCATTAGCCTTTCGTTCAAAAATGTGCTAAAAATGAGATTATAGGTCCTCGTCGAAGGTAGGTCACAAAATGCGAAAAAGCCATCAGCGACGGGAACCGAACCAATGAACCCAATCCTTTAGAGCGAGCACTCTACCACTGCGCCGCCGCCGCTGCTCACGGCGCTGATAGCCGAACCGCTGATTACTGCGCAATACCGCGCCCAACGCTGATTGAGCGCGCCTAACACATTGAAGACATCGCAGCGTCCGCCGGCTATAACTCGCTTAGGAGATCCATTTAGCAAATATGGTCTACTATCTGTGATCAGCGTCTCGAGCCCTTTCACGTGATATAGGTCTCAATCCGAAGTTCCATGGGAAGCTGACGGCATTCACTGGTAAGGGACAAACAACACACGATGGTGTTGTGTATAGAAGGTCATGTAATACAAATTGGAGTGACAGCATTTACCCAAGTGGGAGAAGGGCTCAGGAGTTCGGGAGCTTCGTGGACACTGGAAGATCAAAGATGCAGTCGCATTGGCCGAGTCGTCAAAAATTAGGCGGGCCGGCCATGTAATACGTTTCGCAGACACCCTCTGGACGGGAGCCGTCCACGAGTAGATTCCGCAGGATGTCAAGAGAATACCAGGGCGCTCACCAACGCGTTGGTCGGACTTGTTCGTATAAGCCCTGAACGAATGGTACGCGGCTCTTCCCGTCCCTTGAACGAGAAGGATCAATTGGACCACTCTGGGGCACGACAGGGACGAATGAAGAAGTTGCTCGCGCCCATTCGATCAACTAGATGATCAAGGGGACGACAGGTGATACTGTGTGATCTGAAGCTTCATGTGGTGGAGGTTTATGAGGATCTCGCTCGTTCAGGTGTCGAAATTTTTTTCGAGCCATGACATTTTGCTAAAATCGACGAAAAATTAACTTGTCCTGATTGATCTGGAGACTGCCCTAGAAAAGCTTTATTTTTTAGTGTAGAACAGTCAACATTCAAAACTTCATAAGATTTATTATTATTCATGTCAGGTCTCCTTCAGCAAATAAAGCTGCGCGCAACTCTTCACATTGCCGAGGTCATACCTAAAGAACCAGTTTATTAAGAGACCAGCGTCCGTCGCCGGCTTCGCCGGCTGGATGTGCGGGCCACGCCAGGCTTGCCGGCTTCGCCGGCTTCGGGTATGGTAGGCCACGCCGAGAACGGAGCCCAAACCTAGATAGGATTCCTTACTCACCCAGCGTCCGTCGCCGGCTTCGCCGGCGACTGACGCTGGATGTGCGAGCCACGCCAGGCTTGCCGGCTTCGGGTATGGTGGGCCACGCTGAGAACGGAGCCCAAACCTAGATAGGATTTCTTACTCACCCAGCGTCGGTCGCCGGCTTCGCCGGCGACTGACGCTGGATGTGCGGGCCACGCCAGGCTTGCCGGCTTCGCCGGCTTCGGGTATGGTGGGTCACGCTGAGAACTGAGCCCAAACCTAGCGTCGAAGTCGAACACGTAGAAACGCACGTCTGATACAGATTGCATACAGTGCTAATGGAAATTGGTCAAAGCACTGCTGAAAATTGGGACCTAGCGGCAAGACTTGGTTGAAAGCGTAGAAGAACCATGCGTAGGTCCGACGAACTTCCTTTGCTGAGCTGTCCTGGTCCACCGCTTAAAATTCGAGGACCTGTGAGATATAAATAGCTTAGTCACCCAGCCCGCGAAGTTAGTATGCATCAAAGTGAACACTTTCCAAATCAAAAAGAGCGCATTCCAGATTATGACATTGACCGCTAATTTTGAGGAGACGTACGGGAAGAATTATACTCGAGAGCCTGGTGTAGTCGAAATATTGGGGAGGGGGAAGGTGGGAACATTGTTTTTGCTATTGAAGAACCACTACAGAAAGTGACTCATGTCATCCTCCATTATATATTGTGAGAGTTTCCGTCTCTATTTGATTTTCCTTCCTTCACTGCATCTGAGGGAAATTCAGTATCGCGTTCAAAAAATCGATACACCGAGCGATACTGACTGCTTGATCCATATAGTAGGATACTGACTGCCTGATCGAAGTGTGAGCTAAGCACGCAACACCCGCCCCGATAAATTTTAGCAATAACGCCCAGTGCAACAGTAGCGATCTTAGAGGGAAGCAAAAGCGAAAGGTGGGTCCGGGATGTCGCGATTTTTATTCGATTGATAGCAAAATTTCTGTTTGCATCCAGTTTCACATCTGGAAACGGTGTAACATAAACAATTGAAAAAACACATATCGTAACTTTCTTGCTGTAAGTAAGCAGTATTTACACTATCAATCAGATAAACATAGCGACTTGGTTTCAGAGTGCATGGCGCGATCCAGTATTTTAGTGAACTACATGACTGCTGCTTTGCTGCGCCTTAAAACGAAATGTAATTTATAATTTATTCTGAATGAGTGAAACAATGTTATTAAATTATTTCACTCATTCGGCAGCTGAAGCAAAAAAAAATCTAAAAAAGTTATCCTAAGTTTTCACTGAACAAAAAATTCTTCTAACCATCTAGAAGGGTGTTTAGTTAAACCTGTAAGAAGCTCGTCTGGAGTTGGAAGACGTTCAATTAAATTTCAAAGTTCATGGGCCAACTTAGAAGAGTGTCCAAATTGACGTGAAAAGTGTCCAATTTGATTTAAAAAGTGTCCAATTCGACGTGAAAATGGTATAAATGCTCAAGGCGCTCCTCCTGCTTCATCAGCGAGGCAGCTTCTGCCTCACCTGACCTTTCTGGATTTGAATGCAAAAAATTATTCTAACCATCTAGAAGGGTTTTTACTTAAGCCTGTAAGAAGCTCGTTTACCTAGCAGCAACGCGCATGGAAAAAGCAGCGAAGGTAGGAAGAACAGTAGCGACCTGTGGGTGGGTCGGCCAACGCAATCACGAAATCTCTTCCGTTTCGGTTAGGTCTGCGGCCATGATAATCACGTAACACCCACCTATTAAGCAGAGAGCAAAAGGAAGAAGAAAGACACGCTAGCAAGAACGCGTAGCGAAACAGTGGCGACTTAGCAGGG